>JAVQJD010011601.1:0-10822 GCA_036023655.1 Nannoperca australis
TGTGTGTGTGTGTGTGTGTGTGTGTGTGTGTGTGTGTGTGTGTGTGTGTGTGTGTGTGTGTGTGTGTGTGTGTGTGTGCTGCTGTGTTTGTGGGACTGTATGTGTGTGCATGAACATCCTCATGTATACTCAGCATATGAGGATGAACGCACACAAAAATATGTGCGTGTATGTGTTGGCGAGTCAGGAGCTGCTTATGTATGTGCATACATGTATATATGTCAACATATGCATACAGTCTGAATGTGTGCTTTTTTAGATTGCCTCCTCTGTTAACTGCAGGGCCGCTGGGTCACATTTGACGGCCCTTTTTATGACACACTGGCGTCACCCAAAAAGCCCACGAAGTCATGAACAAAACTCACCACTACGTATTCTTACTGGTTATAACGTATATAAATATTCCTCGGATTAATGCTGCATCTTCTAAGGGAGTTAGTTTAACTTGCTATATTTATTTTTTCTTTTATTTAAGGAGAGCCAACCATGATAAAGCTTTTAAATAAAACAGTGTGTCCTTAGTATAACTGTAGGAAACTATCTTTACTCTCTTTAGCAAAGGAGCATCAATATGTGAAATACAGTAAATTATTCTACAAAGTGTCTTCACCTTTAAGTATTGTTAGTCATACAGTGTCATACCTGGAAGTAATTGTAGTTGCTCTTGTATTTCCATACTCTAAATATTTGGGTTTTAATGTCACATAAAGCTAGTTAGCTTTATGCTTTGAGGAATACTATTAATAAACCCCATGAGGAGTTTTGGCCAGACGACCAACCTCTTGGCCCGAGGTGAGAGGTCCCTCGACTGCAGTGTCCAACTGTCACGCCATGTCTCTGCTGAAGAGGCAAATATGTTCTTGTACCTACAAACTAGTATGAGCACATCAGACACATTATTGCTAGAAATAATAAATATATATATATGTATATATAAACATATATACTTTATCTATATAGATAGTTTGTCCTTTTTTTGCCCTTATTAAGGATAACATTCAGTGACTCACAGTTCAGAGATGTTTCTTGCCATTGTGTTTCCTCTGCGCAAGAAAGGAAAAGAACATTTTATTGTACATACCATGTAAATATCATAATATGCTAAGATGTTTCATTGTTTGAGATTAATGATTTTATCTTCCAAAAAAATTCCGCATAAGGACCATTTTGGTGTTGTTGTTTTTTTTACCCAGTTTTAATTACATTTGAATTGGTGTGTAACCAAAATCCAAATAACTTGCAGCTACAAGTATCAGTGTGGATTAAAGAACAAAAACTAGACTAGCCTCCATTAAACTGTGTAATCTACTATTAAAATCTGCCTCCTCAGGTACTCTCCACTTTTTCAGTTGTTTGAAATTCTGGGGAGAGAATTATCTGCTTATAATTGTTTTTAGAGTTTTTTTCATGGTAGACTCTCCTTTTCTTAGGCACATAATATAATTGTATGTCTTCATTATGAAATACAGGCGTGATTCTCCTCTATATTCATTGTTTACCATTTGTATTAAATGCTTAACATTTAATAAACAAATGTTTTTAAAATGGTCAACCATATAATTTCCCTGTGATTAGCCATAGCAGTTATGACAACTGCATCATTTACATCTTAAAGTTTAAATGTTGTTAATGTTCAATTTTCTCTCGTTCCACCTGCTGCTCCCATAGGTGTCCTTCACAAGCAAACCAACTGGAATGTCGAAGCACACGCGGTCACGTGAACACGCACGCACGCACACACACACACAGATACAATCATAGACACATATGCAAATATGTGCGTGCACATGCGGATGAGACCAAAGAATCACACACTGACCTGGGGTCTAATTTTAGCGGTGCCCCATCATGGAAACACCTGACTGTGTCTGTTAAGAGAATCATCTAGTATCTGCACATCACATAGTGTTTTTTTATGTATCTGAGAAACATTTTCATAAGTTAACGTCATCTAAGTAAATAGATAAAAACTCCAACCATTCGTCTGGTCAAAAGTGTTAACATGACTGCATATTTACACTTTAGAAATAAGAGATCAGTTGATATTTAAAATATTACAAACCTTTTATCTTTTTTTATATATGCAGTATCGGAAACATTTATCTTAATTAATTTTCAGCAGAATATAAAAACCCTGACCATGAGTGTATTTGCTTGAGTTGCTTACTGACATGCAGTGTGTTGTGTTGTGCGAAGGTTTTAAGTGGCAACGGCAATGATGTTAAAACAAAACTGACAAAAGATCTCAAAGAACACAAGGAAATGTCATGGGGGTGTGTCTGCCACACGGCGTATCTGGAAGCAGATTTAGAAGATATTTGATATCTTACTGATGAATTCAGGTCTCAGCGCTACTTCTATTTGTTCTTCAAAAGTATTTTTGTTTATGTCAAAAATAGTAATATAATTTTAACACTTAAGTCTTAGTAACATTAGTGGTGATGTTGTTTTGTTTCCTGTGAGGCCCAGTGTCTTACAATGTGATTAATCATTCAAGTGAGTGGACAAAGTTGGCTGCTTCCAGCACACCTTTCTGCACCTCATGGAAACAGCTATCACTGCACTTTAAGTAACGAGGTCACGGTTGTTTTTTTTCTGCCAGAATGGATGAAAATGATTAAAACATTGCACCGGGGTGTGATCCATCCTGTCTTTAAGTTTGATAGTTAGCTGATGGGACCAGTAAAATTGACTGGGAAGTCAACCAAGCCGAGCACACTGACGGATGGAGGGAGCAGGTGGTGGGACAGTGTTGTGTTGTGTTACATTGTGGGGGGAAATGCTGCCTCGCACCAACTTTTCTTTTACCACCAGCTTTAGTAATTTTTCCAGAACTTTTCCATGAATGCTCAGAGATAAATAAAAAATTCTTTCTGCTGTATTTCTTCATGACACTGTTTTCAAAGTGTCATACTGACGTACAGCCCAGTTCTGTGGTAAAGTGTGGTGCTGTGTGACGGCGTGAGAGGAGACATAACTTCATTACATGTCATGACCCCCTCTTGATATAGATATATCCTTTAGGCAGCCTGTCAAGGACTCTGAATTCATCAGGATGTAGATGGAAGCCTTTTTTGCAGCCGCTATTCAATCAAAGCGTGAATGTGGCACATGCTCAGGCTGAATGCAAGCAGCAGGGAGGACTTCTTAGAATGAGTTTGTTTTATTGATCAAATGAAATTAACACACACACACACACCTTGAGAGAGAGAGAGAGAGAAGAAGAAGCAGTGCATCTAATCATGGAGTGTGGGTCAGCTAGCATGTTTAATTTAATGGGCCTCATCGTAGCTTCACGAGGTCTCACATTGTGAACTTAATTCCTCTTCACCACGTTAATTTGCATTGTGTCAATTGACCGAAGCGCTTACTGTATCAGCTAGAGTCTCACTTGAAATTCAGCCCATGCTCTAATACCATTAGGCAAATGCAAAGTTGTGTCATTTACACATTTGGAGAAAAAGAGAGAGAGAGAGAGAGAGAGAGAGAGAGAGAAAAGCCCATTTGCGGCGGACAAGACTCGCTTGTGATTATCAGTGGATGTTATTACTGTGGAGAAGCAGACGTTTGAAGGTTATGTTTCTGGGCAGTAATTGAAATGCAAAATAACATTAGGATCGATGGCCATCTCTGTTTATTTATGAAATCAATATCGTAACTGTCCCTCATGAGTCCCCCTCTGATTCCCAATGACGGCTTAAGTCTCTGCTCGTTTATTCTTTCTCCCCCATAACCTCCTTCTTCTGTCTCTTTTTAAAAGACAGTTAGGGGTGTGTTTGACTTTGCAGGGAGAGCAATTTCCTGGAGGTGGTGGACGTGTATGTAGATGGGGGTTGATACTCCAGGTAAGGAGACATCATCCATGAGGGAAATCTATGCAATCTCTCCTCGTGGCAGTGACATTGAAGAGGCCATATGCTGGAAGTTCTGTGTACGAGACCAGACCATGTGTGTGTGTGTGTGTGTGTGTGTGTGTGTGTGTTAGAGAAACGGAGAAGCAGAAACAAAGTATATTTATACTGCCATGCAGTGCAAACGTAGTACTGGAACTTATTAATTTGGTCAGGTGTAATAACTTTAAAGATTGTGTAAGAAAGTAAAATTGGCATTTTTGTTTTGAAAACTGGTGTACAAAGAGTGCGGAGATTAATTCTCAACCGTTGGGACACAAATTTGTGGTAAATATTCTAAGGTCCACTTACTTATTCTGAGAGATTTCAAGTGTATCCCATGGTCTTCTGCAGCTATGGAGTTGGTCTGGTAGCTAAGTAAGTGGACGCTGTGTTTAGAACAAATACTGCAGAAAATTGTCCTTCGCAATTAAAGCACAAAACACAAAGTTCAGCTTTAACTCTATTAGAACTGAGGCAATTAGTCAATCGATTAGTCATTCTGCAGAAAATGCATCTGCAACTATTTTAAAAATACAATTTATGAGACAAAGACACAATGGCAAAACATCATTTGTGAATATTTAGTGGTTTTCTTCTTTTAAGATAGTAAATTGAATATCTTTGAGTTTTGGACTGTTGGTTAGAGAAAATAAGACACATGAAGATGTCATCTTGGTCTCTGGGAACTTGTGATTTTTTCACAATTTTCTGACCTTCTGTAGAGCAAAAGATGAATCGAATAAACAAGAAAATAATTAGCCGTTTCATCAATAATGAAAATAATAATAATCTAAACTTTAGTAGACACTGATTAGCAGCCTTACGAGAACTTAAGGTAGTAACTAGAATTTTAAATGTAATATTTAAGTTTATGGCTGAGAGGCTGAGATTTAGGTATGTTTGCACTTAACTAAAGTTGCAAGATTTGAGCAGACAGCCAAAAATGATGAAGACATGCACAGCTTGCAGATTTTAATAAACATGGCTGTTTATATTATAAAATCAACAAATTACCTTGAAATGTGCTTTAAAAATGCATTTGGAAAAACCGACTGCATTATTCACAGCAGCGTATGAATCATGCATTTTAACGTTGGAATGCACGCAGTTTTTGATGACCTTCATTTGTGCCAAAAGCTGTGTCACACGCGTGTTGTTGTTACTACTTAACACTTGGGCGACACACGCTACCTCATTTTCCCGCTCGCATGACCATTCATTTCCCAGACACCCCGGCCGCAGACTAACAGTGTAATCTATGTGTCAGGCAGGAAGGGGCACTCAGTTTAAAGCTGATAGAGTTTGCCCCAAACAAGGACAGCCTATCATAGAAAGATTAATGAACTAATTTCATGCATGGCTCCTTGCCTCTGTCCTTCTGCGCTTCCATGTTCGATTGTGTGTTCAGCACTATGATTTACGCTGTGTTCCTTGCTACAAGCTTAACCCCAAGCTTAACAATAATATTTCCCCTCAGTGGGAAAATGCATAGTAAAATATGGAGAACCGGATTTTTAACCCTTCACTTATCAAGCCAAGGATAGCATGAGGTCGTTGTGGAGAACTGCTTTGAATATGCATTTTATGTTATTTATTTATTTAATTGTTCAAATTTATTGTGCAGAATTTTGGAAGCTGGAAAACATATTTCATGGTTTAGAAAAGAGGTGGCTGGATTCAGGATTTATGTAGGGAAGCAGGGGATCTGCAACACTGCCAGCATTAGGAGGCATGCCAAAATACCCACGCGCACACACACACATACACATACACATACACACACTTCAGATTTTAAGCTGTTCTGGTGGGACATTTTCACAACCATGGCTCCAAAATAAAAAATAAAACTAAATAAACCAGCGGTCACCGATCTGAGCATGTACAGCATGTCAGGCAGCGTCTCGGCCATATTAAACATTATGGACCGTTGTGTCTAGACGCTCTTTCTTTTGTGGTGGACAGTCTGAAACCTGTGTCTGCTGCTCCGAGGTGTCCATTGTGGGACAGCAGAGCAGAGAAGGCAGGTGACCTTCACGTCTGCCTGATAGGTTTGCTTGTCTGCTCGGTTTGTACCATTTTTCTGCGCGGCAGAGCAAACACTACCCCATTAGGTATTAGGTGCAATGCGTTTGTGCGTGTTTGAGTGTGTTTGAGTGTGTGTGTGTGTGTGTGTGTGTGTGTGTGTGTGTTGCCAAGGGAGAGGGGCGGGTTGAGGAGAGTCAGGCTGCGCTTAGAAAACTATGTCTCTTTATAATAAGAGGGGGGAACCAAATTATGAAACTATGAGGTTATTTCTGTCTCCATGAATTGGTGGTTCGTGCCATTATTTCATTTCGACAGATTTGAAAGGACCCATTAGAAATTTCCATTAAACCTAACAAAAAACATCTCCCCAGCGTTACTGTGTGCTAAGTGTGGAATGAACTACTTTTTACATATGCCACAATGTACTATTCCATAGGGAATCCCCCTATCTGGCTGCGATGATGTATTAACTGTTAGCACGCCGTTCTCTCCAGTTCCCTCAGATGGGAAAAAATATACCTTACAATTGACTATAGGTGCATGCTGATTGCTAACAAGATTTAACATGAGCACTGTGAATCTTTTATGAACCGCAATAGCCTCAGAATGAAGACTAACATAATGTTGTATCTCTCAATCTCACACTATGTTAACAGTCCTGACTGATTAAAAATGCATAAGGAATGTCTGGGACCCGTAAGAGGAGGGTTTATTTTTTCATGCCTCATCTGGAACAGGAAGGAAGCAGAGGATCAATAGATCTGATCTGGGCCCAGGGGTAGAGGCTATCTCCTCCTCCCTCCACCCGCTACCCGTTAGCAGTTAAAAGGGAGGTTTCATGTTGTCTGGACCTGATGACTTCATGGCTTAATATAAACACTCATGCAAAGAGGAAACAGAGTGAAAATACATTTGTAACCACAACACTAAATCTGAAGTCCGGGGCAGCACCCTGGCAGCAAGACGTTCAGAGGAATCTGGTGAGCATTAGCTTCCTGTTAGTTTCAGACATTCTTAACATGGCTTTCCACTGTTCCCACCCAATTTGTACAACTCACAAGCATGTAGGGCTGAAGTGTGTGTAAAATCAGCACCAACTCTGACAGACAGAGCCAGCAGTTCTAACACAGGCCCAAACCTCATTTCATGCCTTGTTTGAGAGGATATTATTGAAGCTACTGCAAGTACAAAAACATAGAGGCTATACTGCCTTGAAGAGAAATGACTGTCCAACAATAGCAGCAGTAGCAGTCGTTGTTACTTATTGTGTCATGCACGTGCCCAGCCCCCGCGGACTACAACAGTTTTACATAACATGTACATAAATAGTACATAATGTCTTACATAAAACTTTACATAGCAAATAAGGAACTTTGTATTCTCTTTAAGTGCTATAAATAAGATCTGCTGTAAAATACAACCTAATTTCTTAGCAATACAAGCAGCTATGCAAAAGGTCCTCAAGGAATGTTTTGTTTTTGATCACATCTGATCATATTATTAGTAATTATTAGTAATTATCAACAACTCGAACAGTTGCTCTTTTTCTATGAGTCAAGTCAGTTTTATTTATTTTTTATTTAGCCCGAAATTACACATTTTCCTCAAAACATCCTCTATCTTTAGACCCTCCACTCGGATAAGGAAAAACTGTCAAATAACCCTTTAATAGGGAATAAAAAGAAAGAAACCTCAGGAAGAGCAACAGAGGACGGATCCCTCTTGAAGACATGAAATAGATGTGTGAACATAAATAACATTTTCCCATAACTCTGCCTTTTCCCAAATTTTATAATGACATTTGGGGTTAGGGAACTTAATCCTCAGTTCCTCTTCCACAGCCTCTCCAACCTCTCACTTAAGTCCGCCGTAACCGGGCACCGTCCTTTGGCTTACTAACCGGGACTATTGATTGGGTCATGTATTACCCATGATCCTCCATATGCTGAGTGTAACACCTCTCTCTGTCCATTAACAGCCTTCTGAAGTTTCATTCATTCATTTACTTCTGGCAGCCAACCAATTGTGGGCATTGTTTGCAAGATGTATGGGGCATCTGTTGACACGGTCGTTAGTTAACATTTTGCCTGAGAGAAATAAGCGGTTGTAGTATATCACCTGGCATTCCAACACATAAATGGTTGTGTCTGTAACATAATCTATCAAACTCTGAAGAACCGACGCGCTCCATCACAGCTGATGAATCTCTCGCTGAGTGATCAGGCGATGATGGAACAACGCAACGCTCAATAAGTCTTGTCAGACTTTTTAGTGGTGATAATTTCCTTGACACTGCAGTTTTCTGATGTATATTTACTCTCATGTAAGGGTCTTTGTGTGTCAGTTCTCTAGAAAATCATTTCCATATCGCTGATGTTTGTCCCTCCAGTTTTTGGAGGTTTGGAGTTCTTACAGAGTTTTTTTGATAGAGACAAATACTACTGTTTGATTTGTTGCTTTGTCACAATATGTATCACGTTTAAATTTCACAGTTGCTTAGTTGCTCCCTAGTTTGCACTATATTTGCTGTAAATTCAGACCCAGCTGACTGCATCTCTCTCCCTGTGTGTGTTTGTCCAGGTTGCTAACCAGAATGCCCTCCGAGGACCGACATCTATCTTCGAGCTGTGGTTCTTACGTGAAAACTGAGCCTTCCAGTCCTTCCTCCTCACTAGTAGACACCGGCAGTCACCACAGTCCCAGCGGCAACTCTGACGCCAGCGGCGGCTACGTTCACGGCGGCAGCAGACACTCGCACGCCCTGGACTCCCCGCCAATGTTCAACCCAGCCATGCTCGGAGGCGGCGCCGCCTGCCTACGCCGCTACGAGGAGTGCTCCGGCGGTGTGGTGGATGACTCGCCAATCAAGTGCGAGTACATGCTCAATGCCATTCCCAAGAGGGTGTGCCTGGTGTGTGGCGACATTGCCTCAGGGTACCACTATGGAGTGGCCTCCTGTGAGGCCTGCAAAGCCTTTTTCAAAAGGACAATACAAGGTATTTCCCGCTTCTCCTCACAACTTTCACTGGCTCACCTGAGCTGATCTCCAGTGTCTCTACGCTCTCAGTTAAACGACAGTTAACAGTAAACAGTTAAAAAGAATAATTATTTTTGCTGTGATTTCTCAGGTGGTTGAATCTTCTGAAAAGAAAGTATTACCTCTTTAATCCAGTTGTACTGTCACAATACAACATTTATTTCATAATGATTCTAAATACCTTTTATTAGCTTTGCCATGACAGTTGGAACTTCCAGGAAAACATTGATCTGATGAGAAATCCATTGTCATGTGTTTCAACCCGCTGCTCTTATGGGAGTAATATGAGGCAGTGAATACAAGAGTCTACAGCAGGCAGTAAATCTGCTCTGGGTTGTGATTGTTTTTTGTTGCGTTTGCATGTGATTCGCATGTCTGGCATCAACTCTGCCATGTGTGGGAGCCGTTCCACAGTTATCCCTCGGACAGAGATAATACATCGCAAACTGAGATGGAGTCTTTGCCACATTCAGACCTCAAATTTAAAAAAGGAAACGTTTTCTGTCCAAACCCTTCCAAACTACAGTAGCAAAACAAAACAGTGAAACATCTTCTTCATTCCCATTTTAAATTAAGATCGTGGGTTACTTCTCTTGGTCTTGCTCTTTCCGAGGTTCTCGGTAATAACTATTTGTGTTGAACTGTAGCCCAACACAAAAAGTGGAAACTAAATGTGTCTTCTTTGCTGCTAAGCGGACGTTTATGAAATGTTGAAAAGTGGACAGCTTACAACAAAGACCCTTTGTAATGCCTTCATCTACTTTTTGGTTACAGAAAATGAAGTTTTGGCAACAGGCAAAACAGGCAAAACATATTTATCTTTAAATGTATCGTTATCAGTGTG
Organism: Nannoperca australis; assembly: GCA_036023655.1. NCBI lineage: Eukaryota > Metazoa > Chordata > Actinopteri > Centrarchiformes > Percichthyidae > Nannoperca > Nannoperca australis. Next base: position 9,800 of record JAVQJD010011601.1, read on the forward strand.
GAAATAGTTTGAGAAAACAGCCACTCACTGTCTTTTTGGCTGATTTTAAGCTACCTGATTACTGGCTGAAGTCTGTGTGAAGGGATTCATTCAACACGTGCAATATTAACATAAGGATATGTTTTAAGTGATGCTAAAAATGTCCTTCAGAATGTTTTAAAGGACAAATAAAACGCAAATGATTGTTTCAATCTAATATTAGTATTTTAGCCATCTTAAATACCAGGTAATGTTTATTTATTGGTCATTTAAAGGCTGCATGTGTCTCAATCTGGCCAGCAACACAGTGAAGGACTGTAAATAGTGTTCATGTGTGACTTTGTGATGTCTTGCACAGACCCCCCCTCTTCTTCCTCTTCCCCTCGCTCTCCTTCGTGGAGGACAGGCACATAATGAACCTAATCTGTCCGTCATTCGTCCTGAGTCGCGGGAGTTTCGGTCAATAACAATCAGTGTTGGGTGACTGTAATTAAGAACCAGGCATTTCATTGGGAGAGAGTTGAGAAAGGAGGGTGTGAGGTGTGGATCTGTTCTTTGCCCTCGGGCCCCTCAAGCCCACACCCAAGGGGGAGGAGATGGGGGCCAATTAGAAGCTCAGGCACGTGTTATCAGGGCAATAACAGAGGAAGGGAAGAGAAAGAGAGCGAGAGAGACGCTGAGGAGTCCTCCAAATAAAAGGCAGAGGGACACGGGACGTGGTCATTCACTGAAAGGAGAAGCCGCTTTAATGGAATGGTAATCAGGAAGGGGGGTCCCGGCCTCGGTAAAGGAGGAGGACAAGGAGAGGTCCAACTTGAGTGGAGATGAGCGCGTGGATAATAGCATGGCATAACAATATATCAAAATTTAGAGGAAAAATAAGAGAGGTTAAGGAAGGATATTAGAGTGGTTGAAATGTCCTTTGAGAAATAAAGGTGGACACAAGACCTGATTAACTAAGAGGGTATGCCGACAGTGAGCTTTTAGAGATAGGCACATTAGGACTATTGTGGACCCCTAATGCGGGGCGGGGGGGGGGGGGGG
>JAVQJD010011617.1:0-27408 GCA_036023655.1 Nannoperca australis
ATCAAAAAGTAATCAAATGTAATAAGTTACATTACTTTAATGAAGTAATCAAAATAGTTACATTACTTATTACTTTTTAAACAGGGTAAGTAGTAATCTGTAACCTATTACATTTCAAAAGTAACCTTCCCAACACTGGTTGTGGTTCAGTTAGAGCTGCATGATGATGATAAAATGTCTACTTTGTGTAAATCGAGTTATTACAACATGCATGAAAAAGGTTGATGCTTGGCGGACCATGTCTGAAACTGCTCCCTTGTTAGCTCATTCACTACTCAAAGACATAATAGTTAACTCAACAAAGAGCACTACTTACTCATCAGCATCGCTTTGCCATTTCTAATCTATAAAATGTGGAGCATTGCATTGTGGGGATGTTAGGAAAAGTTAGAAGATATCAGCTGATGTCTTGTCAACACAAACAATGCAAACAGAGCAGGCAGCAGACTTTCAGTTACTATCCTGTCTGTGCACAAAGTGATAATTTAAGTGGATGTGCTGTACTTAGTTGCAGCATCTGGTAGTGACAGTCCATGTGATGCTGTATGGGAAAGCATTCATTTTTAAAATATGCATAATAATGCTGCCCAGTGTTGCACGTCTTATTATTCTGGCTTGACTATTGTTGACATGTAGGCCTAAAAAAAAAAAAAAAAAATAGATGTGTCATGTTTTAGTTGTTTTTCACTTGTCAAATAAAAAAACTGGGAAACGTGTGAATAATTTATCCTATAATGTGAACTACACAATTTTATATTCAATAATTCACTTGTTGAATGCAGAAAAAAAATTCCCAGCATAGATTCTAAAGTTTTGTGCAACACTGGCATTTTTCTGATGTAACTGAATCAACAAGCATCAAATCTGAACTTTGTGAATCAATTTGAATTGGAGGATCAGTGCCGATATCCAGCCCTCATTTGCTTGAGAGCTTTTATTGTGAAGCAGCTGCAGAGACAGTGTTGGGTCTTCATACGATCGGTGAGTGCACCTGCTTTCTGACAACGGTTATCTGGTACAGACAGTGTTGTTTCTTTCCAGCCAAGCGTACCAACATACGTACCAATAGCGATGTGGACACAATAAAATGGTGGTTCGAGATGCTTATCTTCCACAGCATAGCTTACATTGTGAATCAGACAGCATAGCAAGAATGAGTCATAAAAGCAATTAAAAAGCTTAAAATATGATAAAGAAACCATAAATTATAATTTTTGACACAAACTGTTTAACACTAAGGAACTTGAAGGACTTGAGAATTCTACAACTTGCTGTTGCTTGTTGGCTCTTTTAGTCAAAAGGTACATTATGGTCACATTCCAAGACGTGCTCATATCTAATAAAATAGAGGCCCACCTCTTTGGCTTGCAGGCTGTCCACTGACAAACTTCCCAGGCTATCAACATTCTTAAGATTCTACCTGCCAGTCACACAGGACAATTTATTGACTGACCATCTAACAACCTTGATGCAATGTTTCAGCACAGAAAATTCAAAGTTTATCGTTCCTCATGTTACAGATTGACACATCACATCAATATGGTGTGTTGCACAGTAACTGTATTTCAGCTGCTCCATAACACTGACACTGAAGGAGTTTGGCTGAAATAGGTTCGTTTTCATCACCCTGAAAGACTTAAGACAAGGACTCAGAGATCAAACATCTTAGAAAGAACTCTGGATCATTAGCTACACATTGTAAAGTCCATGTCTAGGCATGTGCCCAGAGACTGATTGCCAAAGCAAGTTCCAAACGTTGTCCTCCAGAATATGAGAAAAGCAGGCAATGTTTGCATGGATTGTATCGTGATATATGATCGTGATTAATCATTAATGACACTGATGATTAAGTGATAATATGAGATAGTTATCAAATATTTACACATCATTTTAGTGGTTTCAAAGCTACCTTTACAACAAAGTTGTTGAACAATGTCCATGTCGGATTTTAGTTAAAGTATAAAGAATTAAACTACATTGTTAGGGCAGCTGTGTGATGTCTCAATGCAGTCAAGATTAAAAGCAAATATAATTTCTATGCTGCTGTCTGGAATTTAAGCCTCCTCTAATTCGCCCCCTGAGTATTCTCAGATTATAACCTTTTCTATGCTACAAACTCCTCTACTTAAAGTATGCTAAGAACTGTTGTTTGACATAATCTAGGTTACATTCCACTGAGTTAAAAAGCTTTGAAAACCTATGAAAAGAAGGAAACCTTTCCTGTGAGATTCATAGATTGGATCATCTCTAAAAGATGGAAAGTAAATGCAAAACAAACTTTTGACGTTTATAACAACATTATGCCATTTCAACTCCCTCACTCAGATCTATTTCTTTTCATGGCCCATCCGACCCTCACATTCACCATGAATGTGCAATAGTATACCTGCCTACACAGGTCAAAGATTTACCAAGCAGCTAAAAATGCTGGCAAAGGTGCAAATATATGCACATCCTCTCAGCAGTCAGCATAAGCCAAGAATGAATTTCCTTCTATTCCTGTTGATGCTCCCGAATGAAAAGTAAACATCATTGAATACACTGAAAACGTGGGCTTCATGTGGAAAGAATGTGCATGCAGATCTCATTTGTGCATTAACCAGTATGTGTAAGAAGCAGATGGTTAGATCAGTGTGTTGTTCAATCCCGTCTCTTTGTCTTTTTCCTGGTTATTGGAACCAGCTAGGCCTCACTCAAGTGTTGAGTTTCAGCTTTGCACAGCACTTCAAGAACATGTCAATGCAGATCAACACTTTGACAGTAAATCCGACCATGAAAGGGGGGGTAAAACACTGCTTTTTTTGTCACAAAGCTTCCACTTTTTATGGGAAGGAATGGTAGGGCCCAAATCCTTGACATTTGCAGCACACTGATACAAATTCCACAGTGAGGACACCGCTACAACAAATGAGAAAAAAGCAGGGGATATGGGCTCCCCCACTTATCATCCCCGCACTGGACAATTACATATGTAAATGTATTTTAAGTAGACAAATCACTGAGTTGGCTGAATTGATTCTCACAGTTGTCACCATAGTTAAAAGCAGCCCACAAGTGAGAGCCACTACCCATTTGGTCAGTCCTCTTCCTCGTTACTTGGCTACTGAGTACCAATCACATCTGATTAATGAGAAGCATCTACTTTGACCTTTCCCCCAGATGATCCCCTACAGTCCCCAAAAGGCGAAGTCTGATCAGTAGAAGGGGGTGTTGACGGGGACACAAACTTTTAGCTTACGAGGCACAACACCTTCAAAACCCCCTGAGTGAATAATGGTGGCTAGTTTATACTTCACCTTCAGCTGACACTTTAATCCCCTGTAATGAACGGAGACAATGGCTAGAAGGGAATGACGTTATGCCTATTGCTGCATCAGAGGCCATGGGGATACAGTAGAAGAAGAAAAGTATGTGGGACAAAGAGGGCTTTCATTGACAAGACAATATCAGGGCCCTCAATTAGTACAAGCCAATCTAGGGTCCAGGGTGCCAGCGTTCATTGTTCCCCCTGCTGGGCACTTTAACACTAATAGCCCACAGGTCATTCTCTTCCTCTGTTTCTGCTTAAGCCAAGCAAGGCATGTTATAACCCATGTGATAAGGCTTTGGTGAGTTGGTGCACCAACCTGATCTACAACAAGTGAACCTGCTGAAAAATATCTCGACCCCACGGCCGAGATGACTAGATTTAAGTTTTTTATTTAAGCTAGGTATTTCAAAAATGGGAACATAAAGACTAGGACAGAACAATCTTTATCATACCTGAATCAATAGTGGGCTTCTTGTGAAAGGTACACTCAGACAATGCTCTGCCACGTCTTCAGACCAGCGACAGGAAACATTTAGTTTCAGGGCAGAATGCAGACACACAAAACGACAGATAAAGATCAAAATATAAACGTATCTCAAATACAACCTCTCTCTCTGATCTGATCTACTGTATTAGTAAAGTATGCCAAACAAGAAATCTACAGTTACTCTCACTCAAAGGCATTCCTAAAGCAGTGACCTTATTATGCTTTCAGAGGCTCACAGAGAGAAAGAAGGGAGGAAACAGGACAAGCAAAACCCACCAAGGCAAAGGACGAGTGTGTGCCAGTTTTAGGATCCTGACACATCAAGCCAACAGTGGGCGACGTTTGAACTTTGACCTTGAGAATAAGGCTGCAATGTTTAGTCGATTAAAGGATTAGTTAGTTGATTGCAAGAAAATTAATTGCCAACTATGTTGATAATTGATTGATTATTTCAGTCCTTTTTCAAATAAAAATGTCAAACACTTGCTGGTTCCAGTTTCTTAAATGTGAGGATTTGCTGCTTTTCTTTGTCATTTATGACAGTAAAGAAGAGTCTTTAGGTTTGGACAGTTAATTGCACAAAATAACGTCACTTGGAGCTCTTGAAAATTGTAATGAGCATTTTTCACAAATTTGACATCTTAATTTATGTATGCATTCTGAAGATAAATATTTATCAATTTTCTCTGGTATTGCTTTACAAAGCTTGGCCAATCATAAAAGTAATATTTGTTTGCAAATAAATTTGCAAATAGCAATACAATATGATTTTTATTTATTTTTTGAATTTACATTTGATTTTAGACAATTGTTTACAAAGGTTTAGAATTAAAATACAAATCCAGTAAACTAATATTCTGAGAATCTTTCTATTTGCCTTTTATATGTTTGTAATGAAAATGATTGCAAGTCAGTAAAGGAGTAAAATGGCCTTTGTGACTTTTATTGCATAAATCTGTTAGTTCAGAGAGAAATGGCACAGGTCAAAATGTACCCATGTGAGAAAAATCAGTCCACTACATCACGGTGCTGCCTGCATGGATACTGACACCTTTACTGTTTTGCAGTGTTATACTGTTGCATTCTACTCTGCTTTGAACTTGAGTGGACACATACAAGACAGGAAACTCAAGGTTACAAAAACTTTACACAAGTACCACGGCCAAATAATAAGATTATAAACTGGACCTGTGAAACACAGGGTCCTGTTGAACATGGCACTAACCGAGTTTCATGGGATGTTTCAGTGACTCAAGTGGCCACAGAGGGAGGACTTTGACTAAAGACCTTTCAGCCCATCTCCCTGACTTATAATGGCACTGTCTCAGCAGACGAATGGCCCTGCATACCTTTCACTGGACCCCGAAATATTTTACGTCCCCATGGTTGGCCTATGTCCGTCCTCTCTAAACTTCTTAATGGATGGCACTGTGCCACCTGGCCCATAACAACCACCGAGTGAATAGAGGGCGCCCTTTATTGTCTGCAAGCTCATGATTCACACAACAATTAGCAGCTTCCAAGTTACAAGTAACAAAGATATTCACTTTGTAAAAATCAGCACATAATGTTACAAGAACTTAAGTCTTCTGCAGATGTGGAATGTAATTAAGTACATTTACTCAAGTACTGTACTTAAGTACAGTTCTGAGGTACTTCCATTTTATTCTACTCATTTTAGTTTATTGTACTCTACCTCACCTCAATGGGAAATATTGTACTTTTTAACCCACTACATTGGTTTAACAGCTTTAGTTACTTATTTCTTTTCAGATTCAAAACACAATCTTATAAAATGAAATACATTGTTAAAGATAAAAATGGTTTCCAAACATTTCAACATGTGACCTAAAACATCTAACCAGTCTAGTTGGAACATTTCTATTGTGTGAGTTGTTTGCAGCAGTTCCACCAAGGAGACATCTCCACTCTAAACATCTCAGGTGGAAGTCCAAAGAGGTCAAATTATCCAATATTTCACAGAAAGTTTAAGATTATAGATTAAGGTCCAAACTTGAATACAGATTTGTGTATCAGAGCACAGTCCCCCGCACCCTTCCATCAACCATCTCAAGACCCCTCAGATTGTTCTTGGGATTGTTTGGAGGGGTCCAACCCCTAGGCTGGGAGCCACTGTGCTAAACCACCTGTACTCTGTATAAAGCAATTAAAACAAGCCCCACTTCGACCTGCTATCAGTAAAATGCTGCTAACACATTGATGCATCAGTCACATGTGCTGATTTCTGCAGTATGGGTACTTTGTGTCATGTCATCGAATCCCATTCCTCACCCAAAGTCCTACTTCCCGCAAGACCATAGGAAAGTGGAGGACAGAGGTGCAGGACTCAGCAAATCCCTCTTTTGTCACAGGAGCTCTGATGGTAATCTCCCAGTCCCATGGGATTCTCCTCAATTCACACCCCCATGGTGTGAGATTTGAGGGGGTAAAGAGAGAAGTGCCTACAGACATGGCAGCTCTTGAAGGACGGGTGAATGAGTGGAATTCAAGGATGCCTTGAAAAGCTCCCTGCACATCATGAGAGTCAATCAGAAGATCAGAAGATGTGGAGAGCAAAAAGAGGGATATAACTGCAGTGAGGTTCGACAACACACAATGGCATTCCCGAGAGGGGCCTCATGAAATGCTGAATGGTCTATTCATTCATTAAAAAAACGCATTGGGTGGTTGCTGGTGCTTGTATTGACAGTGTTCACATCTGACAGTTATAATGTGCTTATTTCAGGTCCAAATCTATTTTGAAGAAAAAGTCAGAGGGTCACATCATAACTGTAGACACGAAGCGGTCTATATGGTCTTGGTCACTCTGGATCCGTCCTGGTTCACGGAGAGTGAAAAGCTTATGGTATTGGTTTCTTAGGACAAGAGAATGTAAATGGTTGGAGGGGGGGTGGTCTCCTGTTTCATGCCTCCCTGTGTTCAGCAGGCTGTCAGGGAGGACAAGTGAACACTCCCTAAAGCTGGAGACAGGGACAAAGTGCCAGGTAGACAGATCTGGTTTCCTTTGCTACAGCCAAATACGGCTTTGTGGTGGAAAAAAAAAATCTGCACCTGGTGGCCATGGAAACCAGTGTTCACCCGCTGCAGCCTACAGGGCTGACAAACTGACCACAAAGAGCAGCAGTAAGCCTGGCCTAAAGAGGATAAATACAATTTTGCCAGGGCAGTCTGGGTAGTTAACATGTCTATAAGAACATTAGGTTTTTTACATTATTGTACACTATGCCGCTGTAGTGTACAATGTTCACCCATGATAGACTTCATTGGAGGTTTTTGCTGCTTGAAGCAGTTTGGTAACTTGCTCCAACATGCTGTAGTCTATTAGTACTCCTGCCACAAAGTCGATGGAATCAAAATCTACATATGAAGAAGTTATCTTGCCACAGCACTTATTCTGTCCAAATGACTACAAATATTTTCCTGTAGCAAATACATTTGAAAAGTATCTTCAAATATGCACACAGGCTTTGGTAATCATTTTTGTTTAACCAGAAACAGAAAGTCTTGTTCAAGGAAAAGTCTTGTTCAAGGAAAAGTCTTGCTCTGAAATCTCGTGAGTGGTTGAGTTGTTGCAGGAAGTTGAATTGATCTTACTCTAACAAAACGGTCTCTCTGTAACGATCCTTTCCATAATGTTGTCAGACACTTAGAATAACAATCTGAGCCAGTCAGTGACAAAAACAAGCACTTTTAGTGGACGTACTTTTCACACATGCAATTGCCTGCAATGATCACGTTGCAGTTCACTGGACCAATTCCAAAACGTTTGGTAAGTGTTAGTCATTTACACCCCAACATTTGTAAAAATAATTAATAAATAGGGCCCAGGTTTTTATCAATACCAGAGTTTCCCTTGAAGCTTTTCCATCTCGCTATATGTTCAGATCTTTCAAACAAAACCTTCATATATTGTAGAGTCCTGTTATTTGCAGAGTTAGGCTTCACACCTTCCACTAACACGATTACGGCTGGGAAAGACAAGCAAATAAGTGAGGGTTTCACCGCAAACAGGAAAGAGGAGCTGAGAGGTAAGAGGCCACTCAGTGTGCCATTAGTGCTGGAGATAGTTGGGTGCATAGAGCAAGTGGTCCTACAAATCCTCTGCTCTTGGAACGTAAGCAGTAATTATGGTGTCCCTCTGTATTTTGCCACTGTCAACCCAGCATTTTGGGGCAGGGACAGCATGAGAGAATGGCCAAGCGCACCTGAAACACTGAGCGGTGAGAGCACGTAAAAATACAAATAACAGCTGTCAGCAACATTCAAAAGGATGCTTTGCCCTGCAAAGCAAGATGAGAGGGAACTGCAAATACTGAGCAAAGCTCTGCAAGTGTATTTCTGTACCCATGGCAATGCTAAAACAAAGAAATCTAAATCATATTTACAAATATCACATTTCTATTTTATGTCACTCTTTTGACTGTGGTCAGTTTTGTTTGTGATTCCCTTTTAAAACCCGATCCATAACGTCAGCTAACATTCACTTAGGCTTCTGATACACTTGCGAGGCTCCAAAATGGGGCTATATGCATTTTATGCACCTCCTGTTCAGAATTACATTATTTGTATCAGTCAAACCTTCAATGTTTTCCTTCAATTTGATCAGATGTCTGCGATTATCGGAGGACTCTGGCCAAATTCACTTCCTCCCTCCTTTGACACATTACCAAACACTTGAACTAAATAGGTTTAGGATCAAATGGGTTTAGCTCTCTCTTTGACTGAAGTTCAAACGCGAAGGCAACAGGTAGCCATTGTTACATACGGGTCAAAACTGACACACAATATTTTAGGTGGTGCTGCGTGTGCATATGTGTGTGTTTGGGTGGTCCAGTGGTAATCTTTGGTCAAATCCAAAGAATTTAAGAATGTTTTTAAGACACGATGGTCATAAGAAAAGCTCCAGCATTTTAGGAAATACACAGTATTTAATTGGTAGATAAAAATCATTAAAAACAAAGTGACAATCAGATCTACTTTCCTTCCTTAATTCAAGCAGTGTGCCTGGTGACGCAGGGGCAATCTTGAAACTGGGCCATGTTTTTCAGTGTCCAGCACAGATATACAACTCTTCAGATCCACTACAGGATCCAGATGGGTTGAATGAAGTAATCAAAGCAAGATGTGACCACCAAGGCTTTCTTACAAAAACACATCCACATTAAAGTAAACCGACACCACATCTAGATTTCCTTTTCAGTCTCCTTCGTAAGTGTGTTTCTCATATAGAGACACTTTTTTTGTCCTCGTCTTTGACAGCTGTGCTGCGTTAAGAGTGTGGTTCTTTTACGCTCTAAGTATTAAGAGTATTAAGAGGCAGACAAAAATGGCCGTATAAACATTGTGAGGACAGTCTTTATGAGACAGCTACATATAAAATTGTAACTGTTATAACTGCAAAGCATCAAATGGGATTTTAAAAAAGAATGTTCAGTATGAACGATGATGCTTATGCATCTGAAACTTCCAACTTCCCGGCAGAGAGCTTGTATCTGACTGGTACCTTGGGGAGTGACAGACAAAAGACATAAAAAGAGCATACATGCATGAAGGAAGTGTGAATCCCTTGAAAACGCAGAAAGAGAAAAAGGAGCCAGAAAGGGAGGTACAGACATCCACTTTACATTTTGAATGAACCCCACCTATGACTTCCAACACTTCACCAACACCAAGCCCACCCTTAAAGATATAAATCATCGCCCTGAGATAACTTTATGATATGGCGCTATATAAATAAAACTGAATTGAATTGCAGATGTTTAATGACATGTTAAGTGTTGGTGGCTGATACAATAACAAAACAATACTAAATGTAACTTCCACGCCTTAAAATGGGGCACTTCAAGAGATGTCAATCATGAATAAGTAGGTTTACCGACTAGAAAATCCAGGGATTACACATCACAAGGTTCACTGAGTCAGCAGAATCTGTGCACAGTCGGTCCATTTATTTCATTTGGGAGTTACAATGACCCTAACAGATGTACCTATCCAATAGTCGGTCACCACAGAAAACCTGACTTTTGGACAAATTAGAGTAGACACATAATTTACTGTGTGTTCTGGAGTTTACAACAATTGTGTCTTTCAGGAATTATCCATGTTCTCCATTGAGAGCCTGTGTTTCTGTGACTTTAGCACACAGTAACATGTATTTTACAACTTGCTGTACCTGCAGTGAATCAAAATCCATTTGATTTGTACTTTGGTACATTTTGTAATCCTTTATATCCTGAAACTGATTTTTAAAACTGAACTGAACTTTTAAAGCCTGCTCTTCATTTATCTTTCAGCTCTATATCTTGCTGTAGCTCAAACAATATAGATCTCAATTAGGTTTGTGGTTATTAAATATACTTTTGCATGCTTGATTAAAGTGGTTCTAGTCATTGGCTACCACCTGGGCTAGCACTAAAAATAATAAGGTATAGGTAGGGCTGGTGTCAGAGTAGGGTCAAAGCACACAATGTACATTGTGTTGTGGGTCCCTCTCTGTCTGTCCCCAAATATCCTTTCAATCTCTCTATGTGTAATGAAGGCAACATTTGATATAGGAAGACTATATAAATCATTGAAAAGGCAGAATAAAAAGGGGATAATCATCCAAGTGTCTTGCCTTAACTGACTTCTCATTAACCACTGTTAAAGCTTAAAACTATTTGTTCACATAGTAAGCAGAAATGTTGCTGTAGAATAGATTTAATCATGAAGCGTCATGAAAACCAGAAATACATTTTTTTAAATGTAATAAAAACTGATGTTTGCAGCCCGCAGAGAATAAAAGGAAAAAAAACAGGAAAGTTCCAATCATGATTCTCGGGACCCATCTGAGGTGTGGAAGCAGATGTTTTCCTGCAAATGCTGCAACTGGCCTATACTGTATGTGACGTGTCAACACATGTTGGTCAAACAGTGCTCTGCTTCAGACCCACTATTCTTGTTATCACAACAGTCTCTCCAACTTAGGCTCAAGACAATCAGATGATAATCTTAGTAAAAAATAAATTCCGTACTCAAATAAAGGATCTTCTACATGCTTTGGAGCAAATACAGTAAAATGAGGACTTAAACATTGTTTTCTTATCCTTTCCCAGCACACTGGAAGCCTGTCATCATGCTCCTGCACTGAAAAGTAGAAAACCCCAAGCCAGCTGTGATTTTTAATGTTGCATCTAATTCAACCATTAAATGGCACGGTGGGGTGTCCCCCTGCAGCCGCTCCCCTCCCCCTGCTTCGTCCTGCTCCCCTCAGGGAAAACCACGCTGGGTGCATGTCAAAGATCACATGACAATAGGGATTCCTGACCCAGCCAGGGACTGGGAATAAATCAGACCTAATTCAACCATGTCGCAGGCAGCCAAAGGCATTGCTCTTGAGACAGAGCGGCTGGCCTTTTCAACCTGGACACACACAGACAGGACAGCATTCCTGGGAAAATGCCACATTGTTTGATTTTTCTACAATATGTTTGACCCTTTTCAAGTTTGCTTTATGTACCACTGAAGTTAAAGATGGAGTATCATCACGATCTGGCATGTTCATATAAAAAGAGAAAAAAGGAAGACTAACAGAAGGCAAAATGCAAACAATGTTTGATCAGTCCTGCTCAGAGCTTAGAGTTACAAAAGACAATACAATGAGATACAGAGTGTGTCTTCTCCCAAAGTCCTTAAACTACTAGCTGGTGGTGATCACAGTCAATCAAATATTAATCGATGTCCTCTCAGTTTTCTCCCCCTATCATCTGACAGCTATACAGTTCTCCAACTGAACGTTTACCAAATTAAATGAATGGCATTAGTCAGGTTCAAAGGTAAATTATTCAGCAGCAGAAGAGAGTTCTTTCATTCAGTGTCTCATATAGCCCTTTAACACCAATAATGTCTGTGTGTGTATGTGTGTGTGTGTGTATTCCTTTGTATTCAAAAGTACAGACATTATAACCTTTGGAAAGATGCAAGTTAATGTTTACAGTATTATTTTAACAGGTCATACACAGGAGTAAAGGGGGGGGGGGCAGTCTTTCAGACTGATGTAGCCACTACATGCAACAGTGTCTGGTCAGACACAAAGCAAGACGCAGGACAAACAGAAGGTATTTAGGTTTCTGAGCACTGCAGACTTTGGACTTGAGAAAACCCGGCAACGATCCCACAGACGCACTGACCTTGTCAGAATAGACAAACTCATATGTTTTATCACCGAGTCCTGACAATGTGGCATCACAGCTTTGTAGCAGCCATGCTAGTCAGTCAGGTAGTGATGCACAAAAAGGCTGCTGTAGAATCTTGTTAAAAGAGCAGTAATAACACGTGGTACACAAATACAATCCAAGACAGAGAAAATGTAGCAGTGAGCGAACATCATGCTCTCACACACACACACACACACAGCAGCATGCAGTTTTAACTATTTGAATTTTATAAAAGGTGACAACAAATCAAATTGCTCATTACTCCGCTAAGATTGGTGCTAAATTGGGCATACATTCCAGCAGTATCCCAAAAAAGAATCTTTTTCAACATAGGCCAGTATTTTACGATTTTTAACTTTTATTGTACCAAGATTTGAGTGTATGAGAAGATACATCTAGCAAGGCTATTAACAATGCGCAGGAGTTACACCAAATGACACCAAACTGTGGCTCCACAACACGTTCTGAATGTTGCTTAAAGAAAGTATGCAGCCAGAACTTTTGCATTCATGTCTCCAGGATGAATTCTTACCTGGCCACTGCGGCGCAGCTGCGCTAACGAGGATAAGGACGCAGCAGAGCAGGCGCTCCAGCCATGAGGAACACCTGCAGAGGCAGCAAGCAGTCACATTCACTACTTTATCTCTCCACTAAAAGCTGATTAAAGTTGCATTAAAAACGCAAACAAGAGTACCTCGTCGTCATCTCTTCTTTCGCTGAAACCGACTGGGGAAGCTACATGAACTATTCGGGGGCAACGGGTTGTAAACAGCAGCTTCCTCCAGCACCGCTGCTGCACGCTGCTCCAACAGCTGATGGGGACGAAGCGCCGCGCTGGAAACAGAAGAGGAGGAGGGGAGAGAGCGAGAAGTGACCTGCAGGAGCTCACGTCAGGGACTTCCGCCAGGTCCTAGAAGGGAACTACTTCCACTCATTTTCAGGTTACAGCAGCTCGTCTGGTCAGGAACCCGTCGTTTTACAATAAGAGGAAGAAGAATTGTGTGCTTTATTCTTTTGTGTAATGTTTTACAATCATACTATTTATTTCTGGGTGCAAAACGCCTTTCCCCCTCTCCTCCCACGTATTCCCACATTTGGTCACTGAAGAGAGAACAGACAGCTTGAGCACAGTTTGCCTCCCGAGATGTGAACTCCAGGGCAAGCCTCTACTGACAGCAGTGTGAATAGGTGAAAAACTACAACATGAGCTGTGTAAACCTAACGTGTTCCACCGGAAGCTCTTCTGTCATTCATGCAAAGTTTACTATACCGTCTCGAGCTGTAGTGGGCTCACAAAAAGAGACATTACAAGATAATGACCACATGTAGTTTCAGTCGGGGCTTGTTAACTTTTGGTTTAGCCTGCCTCGAGGTAAGACAAAGGTGAGACCCCCATGAGAGAATTAAAAAATTCATTTTTTCTGAGCGAGACATTCCATTTAGGAGTTAAAAAATAGAACTCATAATTAATAGAATGTCTGATCACGCTGTCTAAGCTTGACATGCAATGTTAGTAAGTCAAACCTCAAACATCACAGTTTTATAAACCACTGAGCAACTTAAGTCATTCTTGCATCTTCAGTCTGAGCCCTGATCTATTACCAAAAAAAAACCTATTGAATCATCTTTAAACTCTTAATTTAGTAGTCTCGGTATTTGCCTTGAAAAGCACGGACATGAGCTTAGTCGTGGCATGTTGCACTTACACAAGATGACCACCAGAGGACGAAGTTGGTGTTCTTTTCAAGGTCTGCAGAGGAGACTTTTTATCTGGTCCTGTAGACTCATCACTGCACTGCTGCCAGTCCACTGATCACATAGTTGATTATGTTTGGTTGGTGATTTGAATGTGCTGCTTTTTCTTTTCTTTAATTTTCTTTTTGTGTCTGTGTGCCTTTGATGCAAACAGTCTTGTCCACATCTACGTGGGACTTGTTGGACTGGATAACCACCACCAACAGCAGTAGTAATGTAGAAGCTTCAGAATGTTTTTTTAAATTATTGTTACATTGCTGGAAAAATCTTACATGTTTGTTTTTTTTCTGATGATTTCTTTGTCAAATACATAAAAAAAGAGGATGCAGCTAAATATAAACAATAAAACATATTTTGCACATTCGCTTTTTCCTCCATTGCCACAAACAAAACGACTTTTGTCCATTTGTGAATGTGCATCCATGCAGCAGTTCTCGGTAGATGTACAGCCATGTACTGGTGCATGTCTTGGTTAACATTAAAACGTGAATTCATCAGTTTAATGGTACTGATTTCTTTGTGTACCGGTTACTACTAGCGTCTTTATGACCTCTTTGGGCATATAAGGTGAGTTTGTTATCACAAGGAAAGGCATTGGGTTCAGTCCTCTGGCACTATGCATTCGACTCTATCTGCAGGCTACTGTCTGAACACGTTCACTGCTCTACGAATGTCTGCTTTTCTCACATTCCAGTGTCAGGGAAAAGAAAGGCAAAATTACCTTTTAAATGCTGTGTTGCAGTGTAACCTCACAGAGAGCAGGGCGGAGCTCTTCCCACAAAGGTTAATATATAGTTCATACTGCAGCTCTGTAATGAAAACATCAATTATCATCATCTGACATGTGTCACAGTTGTAGCCATGCTAATTGTTTTGGCCTTTTTTTGTGCTGGGAGCAACAATGGAACACTTGCTACAGTACACGATCACAGGGCCTCAAAAGTAAAATGACAACTTGTTCAAAACAGAAGAAGTCATATTTGAGTTGAACTTTAAAAAGCAGTTTGAAGTATAGAAATGTTTGTGCATTAGTGTGCATAAAGAGTTAAGCACCAAGATTTGATGGTGCCCCTGTCCTTCCATGCATTTCTTTCAGCATTAAAATATATGCCTTGTAATCTTACCTAACCTGTCATTTGGCAGGTTTTCCAATGCCTAATTTACTGTTTTATACATAAAGAATACATATTTAAGAACATTCCTAAACTCTTCCTTTGTCCAAAAACACATTGCGCATGGGCACAACATGTAAAGTAATGGTTTCACAGAGGTAAGTAAGCACCCTGCACACTGTACAGGGAGTGAGGGACCAACTCACACACAGGTGTAGTTCTATATTCATAGTGACTCGCTGTTCAGATCTGGATGGCCAGAATGAACTAGTTGTGTCACTGTTGTAGAAACAGTGTTTGTGACGAGGTGGTTGTTCTGCTGATCCTGTCAACACTGTTTGAGATTTAAAAGCTTCACACCTTTTTCTAGTCCAGTGATTTACTGGTCTTGTGATAGGTGACAGCTCGACCCACATTTCTTTTCCATCACAATTTCAACCCAACTTGTTTCTCAATGTGTTTATCAAGAATGTCAAACAAGTGTCTACTGTAAACAATTTTAATTCAAAATACATGTTCTGTAGAGAAAATATATACACTAAGGCAAAAAAATCATTCTCAACATCAATGACTATTGAAGTATTTAGCTAAAACATTTTAGAGTTTATGTGTGTAGAAGTGAAAGCTTCAGATATTGGATAGAGAAGAGATTTATTAGTATTTGCAATTAATTTGGAATTTAGTTCCGCCTGTTTGAAGGAAATAGATTGACATTTCTAGCAAAGCATGAAAACATTACTTCACAATTCTTCCTTTGTGCTCTAAGTAGCCTGTGATAGCCAATTTAAAAACACCTTTACCTGGATGTGATACGATATACAGAAACAAATTCAGTATTTGTGACTTCTGATAAATAACAACCCTTTAAGTTGTTACCTAGTCATGAGCACAAAGTGTTTCCTAAGCAGCTACAGGGGTCTGAGTTATATCAGATTACTTCCAACAGCTGAAATCAGGGAGGAGGGAGTGTGGGGCTGTGGAGCCACTAAACAGCTGAAGGGACACTGCAGCCCATGCTGAGACCAGGTCTCACAATCACACAACAGCCTCACACAGTGAAAAAGTCCACGTGCTGTCCAATCCCCTTATTACCACAAAGCATAGGATTAAATATGGCCTACTGGCTCCATTAACAGAAAAAAAGAATACTGATAGTGGATAGAGTAGTGTGAATGCAATTCAACACCCACACATGACCCATACATATACCGTACTGTGAATAGACTCATTGGTTGAATTAAAACTATAAACGAAGTTTAAACAAACTCAACTGCAGCAAAATATGTGAGACCAACAAGTAAAGGATTAAATCTACCTTCGAAGATCACCAATGAGAAAAATCTAACAAGATTTTGGTTAGACTTCCATCTTTGCCACTCAGTCAATGATAGAATCTCTACTGCTGCTCTGTTACAGACATGTTTGCATAACATCTAATTATCATTATATCACGGTTTGTGTTACTGAGGTTAGCCATTGTTATTAAATGAGACACAGCATAGATACTAACTTGAAAGTGAATACATTTACTCAAATACTGTATTCTAATTGAGCATTTCCATTTTCTGCCACTTTATTGTTCTACTCCGCTACATCTCAAAGGGAAATTGTATTTTTTGCTCCACTACATTTTTTTAACAGTTACTACACTAGATAGTTTACAATCTAAGATTTTACATACAAAACACGTGAAACATATATTAACTTAAAATATGATGCATTGTTAAATATTAAACCAACCAACCAACAGTACATAAAATAGTTCAAATGAAAAGCACCACTTACATATTAAAACATCAAATAACAATGATCCCATTATATAATAATATAATGCTGACAGGAGCCATTCTGCTGGATATTTTTACTTTTGAAACTTAAAGTACATTTAGTTTATAGAGTGGTATTGCTACTTTTACTTAAATGATTTGAATGCTTCTTCCACTACTGCTGAGCAAGTGAAACAACACATGCTAACTGCACACCTACTCAAACTAAAGAAAGTGCACTTGCACTGGTATGTCAAAGCCAGTTAAACAGCCAGTAAGGACTAGCACATGATCTCCATTGTTCTTGCCAACACATTCAGGTCTTTACTATATCCAGCCAATAAGACTCCCAAACATCAAGTATTTGCATGAGATGGACATACTCTCCATAGTCTGCTACTGACAATTGTCAAATTTGGGTGTCAATCCACAGTTGTCCTGCAACTCGACCGGCAACAGTTCAGTCAGAAATGTATGTTGTGCTAGTAGTGGCTACTGTAGCCTTGAGCTGCTAGCCTCAAGCGTAGATGAGGAGGGGGCTACTTGAGTCAGTTTATCAGACTTAGCACAGCTACCTCTGGAGCCACAAAACATTTTATTAAACGTTATTAACACGTGCTGTAATCCTCACCAATAACTATAAATAGACTTTGATGTGTAAAATCTGTGGAGTTCCCCTTTAAAGAGTTAAATCTAAATATTTGTTAAATCAACAATACCTCAAAGTTAACACATAAGGAGGAGGTCGGTGTGGTGGAGGGAGCTGAAGCAGCAAACAGTGAGTGTATTATCAAAGTAATAGAAATAAGTTATAATGGTACACCTGCATGAATATGATTGGTAATGGTATTGGTAAAGCATGATTTAAGCAGCCAATGCCAGTCAGCTAATGCAAGTTAGACCTCAGCACTGTTTCACTATAAAGTAATCAGTAGTGATAAACAAGAAATAAAGGAGCTTACCATATATTCCCAGTGTTTCTGCAAAAATGTTTTTCAGGGACTGCAGCAACTAGTGGTGGAGGTTGCACTTCTGCATATTATCAAAACACATTAATAGTATTGTTATTAACATAAGTGGAACAAAAATGCATATCTTTAAGATGTATGTGTTCATTTTTTTATTTGAGTATTTTAGTGTTATTGAGTATTTAATATTTTGTTGATCAAAGCAATTTGAATATAGGCTAGCTTTAAATCACTGTATTACTTCTTAATAATCTTCAACATAAATTAAAATCAAGCATTTCTATATACAAAAAGGCAGGTAAACCAAAATTGACCAAAAGTTTCCCCCTCTTCTATCTCTTGTAATCAGTTTTCATAACTAGACTTGTTGAGGTACACAGTGAACCATAAAACAACATCAGCTCATAATTTTATTGAATTATTTGCTTTTTGTTCTTAGTAATTCTATCTGTTGATATTTACCAGCCTAATAAGAAGGTCCAAAGGTGGAGCTTTCGGAGCCATGTTAACTGTTACAAACTCATACTTTCTTACTGTCAGCACACTGTGGAAGCCTATTATGAAAGATGAAAGTATCACTTGAGAATTAAACAAATGTTTTAATGATTTAATGAAGGTAGGCTTTAAAATAGTTTGAGACCAGAAGTTTGCTCTTCTCCTTGGATTTTTATTGCAAAGCCTCAAGTAAGCTAAGCAGACTGCCCTGCACTGGCCACCTGAACTATCTTTAGCCCCTGCTGGCAAGTGAATGGAAGTGCCTGACTTATCTTCACTGCTGTCATCGAGGCAGCCAGTATTTTTAGGGGACAGCAGCAGCTGCAAAAGCATTTAACGGTATTCCACGAACAATGACACTTGGGGTGCCTGAGGCCTGAACGACACAGCGATTGGGGGACCACTCTCAAGTTATTAAACGGGAAGCCGGTGTGGATACGGCAGTTCTGTTTTTTTTCCCTCCTGCTTGAAAAACATCTATATAGATGTACTGGAGTAGAACTTGGGAGCTTTGAACAGAGCATGTGTCTGAATCTGAAGTCAACTTGGGACATTACTCAGCCTTTAGGAGACGGGTGGCATTGCTTCTTACCTTGAAGAGCGATTGCAAGTGCGGAATGTATGTTGACGGTCGTTCCCCGAGACTGAAGCGAGGTAGGTCATGTGAGGGGTACACAGCACAGCTTCATAAGGGCCAGAGGTCATTCCAATTAAATCAGACAAGTCAACACAGAGGTTAATCTCCTCTCTTTAAATGTCCGTAGGGAATATTGAAGACACTTTGAATGCAATGTTCAAACTGTGAAAGAGAGATTATATGCAACCCAAATTATTTCAGTTAATAATATTTTGTTAATAATTAATTTTCCATTGACATTCAGTTCAATTACAAGTAAACAACAATATAATTGTTAAGCAATTAAACCTCTTTTTTTAAATGTTCTCTTTTACATTAGTATTTAAATCCAATTTATTTTTACTTACAATGTTTAGGGTGAGCTGCAATAAATATATTCAAATAGAAGCTTGATTTATTTTGAAGTTGAAGGATGTGAAAGAATACAAGACTATTGTTTAGTTTTTCAATATTTGACCATGGGTTAGGTATTTTATGTATTTTAATAGCAATAATGTATTATGATTATTATCATTAATAATTAATTATTAAATGTTTCAGTAAAATATATCCTTAAAAAAGAAATCCTATTTAATATTACAATGGACATCTAGCTGGTTTCAAAAACACTATCCTGAAACTTTCCTGCATCCATGAGTACTAAATTACAACACTCCCAAAACACATCAACTTAGTGTACTGATTAATATATTATTTCATGTTCAGAAGCTCATCAAGGAAAAGTTTTAGGCAAAGGAGGAGATTACACAATAGGGGAGCATCATTTTCAATGGGAGAGAGAAAAGTACAAACTGTAGTATAAACAACATTTATAGGATTGGAGATTTATTTATGAATATGACACAAGCGTAATTTTAACAGTGACATTTACAGAGAATATCCCAACAGAGCTGCCAACAAAGGGTGTGATGGAGGCTCGGCATATTTTGACTGCAAGGTCTCCTGAGTGGGTAGACTGTGATTTCGGCCTGTGTTTGTGCGAGCACGCGGGTTTCAGAGCCTTCTTTGTGATACCTGACACACACTCCCTCGCAGGTCTTTATTTAGGGCGTACTATATTAAGCACTTTCCCATTGAAATACAGCACCAGCTGTATTGGCTATGTGTTGTGGCTGCTGTTGCAATAGGACTAGGCTGTTCCCCCTCTCACTGTTAGCCTGTGTTTTTCTCTCACGCAGACGCATCTAATTCAATTAGCCCTAATAATCGCACTGTTTGTGCTGAAACACATGCACTTGAATGACAGAAGTTTTATTTTCCACTCCAAAACACAAGGGTTAATTTCCTTAGAAATACTAGTAGTATAACTTTATAACATATACGGTTATTTCATATAAGGTTGATCTGACTAAAAGTTACAATTTCACAATTTTTATATTATATCAAGTTTAAATATTATCTCATACACACAAGCTGTTTGTTATTAAAGTAATCCATGTGTTTATGTTTCAGAAATGTGCAGTGCACATGTTGGACTGTCCTGCCACAGTGAATAACTTGTTACTCTCCTGGACTGCTTAAGGTGAAGTGAGGCTTACAAAGAGGCAGAAATGGATGTGTTTGGTGGTGCACCACGTTTTTTGGCCTATCCAAGACCTGTGGTGGTACAAAGTGGAACGGATGCAGTCCTAAAGTGTCAAATTGGTGGTGATCCGAGGCCTGCAGTTATCTGGGAGCGAAACAACGAAAAGATTGACCCACAAGGACAATACAGGGTCTTTGAGGATGGAAATGTTTACAATCTCATCATTTCAGCTGTGACCACAGAGGATAGTGGCCAGTACATATGCAAAGCTAAGAACAGCATTGGTGAAACATATGCAGCAGCCACACTTAAGGTGGAAGGTGAGGCACAAGAAATGGAATTACGAGAGGAAAATAAGCCACGATTCCTCATCAAGCCCCTCTCGACTCGTGCTGGCCGGGGAGAAGACGCTGTCTTCTCTTGTAAGCTCTGGGGAAACCCACGGCCAGAGGTTGTCTGGGAAAAGGACGGCAGGAAACTCAATGAAATATTTGAAAGCACACATTTCAGTGTGGGCTTCCAGGACGGTGGATGGTTCCAGCTCAAGATCTTTAAGACTCGTGCACCAGATGGTGGTGTATATACATGCAAAGCTAGGAATGAGTTTGGGGAAGCATTAGCAGGAGCTGTGTTGCTTGTTGATGCAGGCCCTGGACATGAGGAAGAAGGAAATCGTAATGGCTACACAAATGGCCACTGGAAAGCCCACCAGGGCAAACAGCGCAGTGGAAGGCAATTGCCAAGCCGGCTCAAAGACGACACCATGACCAAGTCAACTAAAGTGAAAATGTTTGCAGTGACAGAGGGTAAACATGCCAAATTCCGCTGCTTTGTGACTGGGAAACCCAAACCAGAAATCATTTGGAGGAAAGATGGCAGGCTGATACTGTCAGGAAGGCGTTATTTGTTGTATGAAGACAGAGAAGGATACTTCACACTCAAAGTTCTGTACTGTAAGCAGAAGGATAATGGAGTTTATGTTTGTGCTGCATCAAATACTGCAGGGCAAACCCTCAGTGCCGTACACCTCTCCGTAAAAGGTAAGTCAAGATCATTTTCAACGGCTTCACAGTATTCATTTTTTTAAATGTGAAGACATTTAAAGGATAAATGCAGACACAGTTGCAGCATGAGATGTTTTTGCAGTCAGTAAAGGACTGAGTGAGTGAGTGAGTGGTGTGTTCTTGGATCAGATTTCCATCCATTTGATGCTAGGATGATGTCAGTGAGATATCTTCAAAGATGCACTCGGAGATGATTTAATAGGGTAGGGCAAGACGAGGAGGGGCAAAACAAAAATGTATTATGATGCTTTAGAAAAAAACATTTGTTTATTTTGCACTATGATATGTTAATATAATATGCTTCCTATATACAAGGTACAGCAATCAAACATGTAAACATTAAGGACATAATGTCCACACAGTTTGTTATTGTTAATATTATATAGTTCTGTCCCAGTTTTTTCTATCTTACAAAAAACAAATTTGACAATAAAAGTATATTCTTGAGTGGAACAATACTGATTATCTCATTATTTAAGATAAAAGATAGTGACAGAAGTGACCATTGCTTTAACAAAGCAGAGAACAGTACACACTGTACAATAGTATAATATATACACTAATGCTTATTTATTCGTATAGGATGCTTCTCACAAATGCATACTTAAGAAAGTAGTTTAAGTACATTTCAAGTATAGGGATTTGTATCATCAGTCATTTGAATTCATTAAAGGGCAGATCAGCAGTAATCAAATATTTAACACCAGCTACATTAAAAGCAATTTGATCCTGGGTCCACTGGAGGATTAATAACATGTATTAATGATCTGAAATTGGACCCGAGAGATATCTAAACAGGCAAAGTTCATCAGCTTGAGGTGGATTCCAACAGCAGTATGATGTCTGCAAAGTCACTTAGCTAGCAGGTCTAGGGGGGCGTCCATGTGATCAAAGTCTTTGGGAAAGGGATCATATTTCTCACATGGCCCAGAGAAGTCCAAACTCATGGCACCAACAGAAAGTACTGTACTGTGGCAGTCAGAGAGAAAGAAATAAACATTGAGGTAGGATTAGTGGTCAGCTGTGGCTAGTGAGTATATTTAAATGGTAGATGTGAACATATTTTATCAGTTGTCTGCATGTTTAATTAGACTTGTTAAAACATTAGTAAGATAAGGAAATAAAGAGTTTTGCACACAGACTATTAAATGCAGTCCACATTCTTTTGTTTACAACTGTCTGGTACCGTCTGATGGTGTCAATTACTAATAGTTATTTTCTATCTAACACCCCGATGTGTTAATGACCTTTCCATTCCTCAACTAAATGAGCCACTTGTCTTATGATTTTGCCCATCTTGTTTGCTTAACTGGAATTTACTGCTAAATATATTTCAATTTAGAGTGCTTACTACAAGCGCCTCACATAAATTGCCTGAAGAATTTATGTTGACACTACTATCATTTGATAGATAGAAGTTAGCATGAACATCTTAAGCTAGTTTTTAATACCATTAGAAAGTTACATTTTGGCTTAAGCAAACTGGTGTTCTTCCTCCTCCCTGGTTCCAGAGCCGCCTGTGCGGTTCAAGCAGCCGCTAATTGATCTAGAAGTATGGGAACGAGATTTGGCTGTTCTCGAGTGTGAAGTTCCAGAGGACTCTGTTCCCATCACATGGTATCTGGAGGATAGACGACTGCAGCCAGGGGCCAAATATGGAATGGAGGAGTGGGGAACAAAACGGCGACTAACTATCCGTGACATCGGAGTCGACGATGATGGGATTTACCTCTGCGAGATGCCTGATGGGGGGAGAAGCATAGCAGAGGTAGCTGTGAAAGGTAAATCAGATTGAAAGGATAAAACTGCTTTCTTGGAAAAGCATGATAAAAGTGCAGAAGCATGTTTGAGTTACACTATACACACAATCTTTATCTTTACTAAAGGTTTGGGTGGAAAGGAATTTATATAATTTTATGGAACCAATATGTGGTTGACTTGATACAACAAGACCCTTTTAATAAAAAATATTTAAGGTTCAGAAAAGATTGTTAAATTAATGTTTGGAATTATCAACACCAAAGTTGTTCTCTCAAACTGTGACAAACCTTACCCTGAACCTGTCTGTTTTCTTTGTGTCATTTTGAAACACATGCTCGACAAAAGTCTATGACCAAAATTTACACTAGCATCTTGTTTTACAGTTTCACTTTTCTCTCCTCTTTTGAGCCAGTTTGGCATTTGAGAGACAAGGTAGACTTTAGGAAAGTGCTTTCTGTGTGGTGTTACTTTCCATGTATGGTTTTTCTACCAGTGCCAGTTGGAAAACACAGCTTCTAACAAACTAGCAACATATTATTACATAGTATTGTTGTTTGTTTTGGTTCAATAGTACTAGTCCATTATGAGACTAGCCTTCCGAGAAAAACGACAGCATCAGTTGTTCAGTAAATGCCCAAAATGATGTACATTCAAGTGAGAAAACCCTGTAGTGGCCAAAGGAATTATGCCTCGTCTGTCAGGGACAAAGGCAGTTTGTGAAGTTATAGAGCAACAAAGTCTGTAAAAGGAGGAGGTGGGAGTGATTGGTTAAATATGATGATGAAGGTACCCTAACCTAACCTTAACAAAGTAGTTATTTTAACCAACATTATCTTTCTCTATACCTAATTAAGGCTAACCAAACCTTGACCATAGCATATGTAAAACTGGAAAACTACTATTATCTTTACACTTAAATGTTTCGTTCTGACAGGCAGTTACAAATGACACATTTTGTTGTTTCCTTTGTATGAGTTGTCCATTAGATAATCAAAGTCCTTGTTCTGTTAATGTGCTCCCTTGCAGGAACAATTTTGCGTAAGCTTCCGAGAAAAGTGGATGTATTGGAAGGCGAAAATGCTGCCTTTTGTGTTGAAGTGGAAAAAGAGGAAATGGACATACATTGGTACAAAGACGGCGTAGAGCTGCGTGAAACACATCAGACCATCCTTAAGTCCTTTGGTCGAACTCACATCCTGGTTTTCGTCAATACAATGCCCCAAGACTCTGGCCTTGTGATTTTCCTTGTAGGCAGATCCAAGACTTCCTCTCAGCTAAGAGTGAAAGGTAAGGTCCCCTATTTGTAAATGATAGCAGTCCAAATGGATATTTGCACAAAGATTGCATGTATCCGTTGGTCCAACCCAATTGGATAGTGACGCATAATGGGCTTCTCCTGTTTCAGCGGCCAGACATTGTCCTCCCAGTTGTCCAGCGGGTGTGCAGATCAACACAGAGCGTGCTAATGCAGCTCTTCTCTCATGGGTTCCGTCTCAGGACTCACGAAAGAACCCTCCATCTGGATATGTGCTTGAGCGACAGGAAGTGGGGACTGGCTCACAGGAGTGGCTACAGTGCCTGACCACTGACTCCGCAACCTCTGTGGAGATACTTGGTGACAGCGTGCCATGTGAAGCTGATTATCGATTTCGTATTTGCAGCGTAAACAAATATGGGAAAAGCAACAATGTTGAGTTCCCTAGAGCTGTTCACTTGGGTAAGTTATACTTACACATTATATATACACATTATACAAATGTGTTAAATCAATTATGCCGCAATTTCTTTTCTTGATTGGTGAAATCACAACATGGTTGAGGATAGTGCTTGTTAAATCATGTTTAACTTATTTTGTTTTACAGTTCCAGTCACCAGAATACAAGCCCCCTTACAGGATGCCTTGGTGCCAGAGGGGCAAGATGCTCTCTTCTCTATTGAGCTCTCTGCTTCAGTTATTGGCACATGGTTCTTAAATGGCACTCAGCTGCAAGAGGATGAACGTTTTTCCATGCGTCGGTCACGAACACACCAATCTCTTCGCATTCGTGGAGTACGTGACACAGACAATGGAGCTGAGATCACATTTATTGCCTATGGCATCCGGGATTCTGCAGCAATGTACATTCAAGGTATGTTTGGGTCATTGTCATAATTTACTCACATATGTGTCTTTGTCAGCCTAAGACTTGTTGTGTTTCTTGTTTGTTTGTTTTAACTTGAACATGCTAAAACAAATGTGCAAATAATTTTTGGCACCAACAATTCAACATGGCACTAATAATCTATATTATTCAATGGTGTAAAACGTTCTTGTTTCTCTAAAATTTGCAGCTCCTCTTGTCAAGTTTTCATCACTGTCAGAAATGGATCGAAACAAATTTGTAGAAATTGGGAACCCCATTGTGCTCTACTGTGAGCTGTCAGACCCTGCAGCTCCAGTGCACTGGTACAAGAATGGGGTGGAATTACAAACAATGGAGGGTCTTCATATCCAATCAGAGGGCACCATGAGAAGAATAGTCATCCAATCAGCAGAGTTCTCACATTCGGGAGTGTATTGCTGTGATGCCATTGATGACGTCATCAGGTTCAATGTGGAAGTAGAGGGTGAGTGGAGTGAGTTTCTTACAATAATGGGTTCTTTAACAGAAACTAACTATCTTTGTCACTTTTTACTCCTCTTATCTGTTATTTTTGCATTTTATTTAAAAATGCATTTAATCTTCTCTTAAAGTCATTATCATCAAAACATATCCCATTTGGAACTTATTATTCTATTAAAATATCTAAATATCCATAGCTCCACCTGTGAGGTTTTCAGCAATTCCAGATGCTGAGAGGAACAAAACCATCCAAACAGGGTACCCCATTGTTTTACGATGTGAGCTCTCAGATCCATCTGCCCAGGTGAACTGGTACAAAGATGGGTCAAAGCTCCATCCTCAAACTGGAGTAGATATTCTAACTGACGGCTTGGCAAGAAAACTGATTGTCCATTCAGCAGAATATTTCCACTCTGGGTTATACTGCTGCAAGACAAAGGGTGACACCATCACGTTCAGTGTGGACATCAAAGGTGATTTGTTTAACCTTAAACAAGGTGAAACATTAACAAGCTCCTCCTCAGAAAAGCAACTAACACTTTTGTATGTTGTCTGTTGCCTTTCTTCTTAGCACTCTTTGAAAGTGCAGCTAAACTGTCACACACTTTGCATTACAGCATGTTACCAATTTAGTTGACAGTAAATAGATTATGATGAATAATCTTAAAAGGCTGGCATGAGGTTGATTTAAGGTTGACATAAGATCTACACATATCTGTAGCTCCACCTATGAAGTTCTCAGCACTTCCTGAAGAGATGAGGACCAAGTCGATCGAAGCAGGCTACCCTATTGTACTCCAGTGTTTGGTGTTGGATCCTGAGGCCCATGTTTGCTGGTACAAGGATGAAATGCAGCTCATTTCAAACTCTGGATTAGAAATCCACTCAGAGGGCAACACAAGGACATTAGTTGTTCATTCTGCAGAGCTGTCTCACTCTGGTGTGTACAGATGCACCACACAGGATGATACCATGGAGTTTCAAGTGAAGATCAAAGGTGACTTTACACTTTTTATCTTGTGCGTTAATATTGTAACCCCACCTCCTCTTTCTAGATGCCACTAATAATCCCTGCTTCTACTGTATGAGGTTTGAAGGACTGTTTCATGCACATCACTTTAAAGAACTGTTAATTGTTATTTCTAATAATTTGTTTTGTGACTGCTGTGCCACCGCTGTCTCCAAAGCCCTTTTCATTTTCTGCTCAGCAGTCATATATATTTTTGCAAGGTGTCCATTTCCAAAGTCTTGATTTTATTTAGTTGTCCTGAATTCCCAATGCTAGCTATACCAGTGACGTACTCTACTATCTTTGACGTTGAGAGAACCAAGTCACTCGAGGCGGGCAAACTTTTGGAGCTGGAATGTGAAGTTGCAGACTCCACTGTGCCTGTCTGTTGGTATAAAGACGGTGTGAAGCTCTTCCCGCAGAATGGTTGGGATATACAGAGTAATGGCACGTTGAGGAGACTCATTATCCCCTCTGCTGAGCTCTTGCACTCAGGGTTATACAGATGTGAAACCTCTGATGACACTTTTCACTTCACTGTGGATATCAAAGGTGATTTTTGTTTTTTTATATTTTGTTGAATCTTTGAGCAAATTCTAGAGCTTTCAGGAGACTAGATGCAACTAACATTTACAATGTGCACATCTGTCTGTCTGTGTTCGAGTGGTGTTTTGTGTGAAGGTGTAACTGTTTCTTAAAT
>JAVQJD010011632.1:0-16995 GCA_036023655.1 Nannoperca australis
CTTGACTCTATTTTCTATTCATTTCACAACGTATGGTGGTGAATAAGTGTGACTTTTCATGGAAAACACAAAATTGTTTGGGTGACCCCAAACTTTTGAACGGTAGTGTATATGTATGTTCTATAAATTAAACCAAGAACGACTCCAACCCAGACTTAAGTCCTTGCACCCTTTGCAGTACCTTTCTCTGTGGCCTCTCCTCCAGTCCCTCCAGGAACGGGGCAACTTCATCATCGTCATAAATGACAAACTCCATGTCCTTCCCCACGATGCCAATGGAAACATTCTGAAATCATTAGGAGAGAAAAGAATTGTCCTTAAAGTCCATTTAGCTTTGCTTTCATCACTTGTAATGACATTATCAATGACAGTAAAAATACAAAAACTGATTTTACTAGATAAACTACACAGTTGCTTTCAGCCATATTCCCTGTTAGGTGAGGTTTTGGATTCATAATGATCCTATAACCCCAGTTTATGTCTCTGTCTTGATTGACAGTTTGCGTACCTTGGTAGTGAGGTCCTGCTCGGCGGGGAGGGTTTCTCTGAGAGCACGGAGGCCGTGTTGGACCAGATCATTCAGATTACCTGAGAACAAAACAACTCTTAATGCAGGTACTTCATCTGGCCAATCAGAAAGTGCATTTACAAAACGCTCATCTCACACATGTAATTGGGACATGCAAACCCCATGAACCAAAATTTAATAAAACCTGTCAATCAAAATGACGCAAAAACATTCATGTTGAGGTGCAAAACGTGCTGCTACGAAGCTCCTAGTTCAAACTGCTTTCTTTAAAAGATGAATGGGTAAAGCTTGTACAGGAAACGTCCTCTTACAGTCATGAAACTTGTCCATGCATCTCTCCAGGTAGGTGCGTGCAGACTGAGAGCGTGCTCCGATGGACATGGCTTTGCAGTCAAAGTAGTTGGCTGACGGGCAGGTCTGGAAGATATGAGGTCCCATGTCCTGGGGAACACGCAACATATTAACAAGAGCTGTGGTTCAAACTGCACATTTATACGACATCTATTCTTTCTTACATCATAGCCAGCAATGAGGAGTCCAACACCATAGGGCCTCCTTCCATACCTCTGTGTTGGGATTTGGGTTTCTGAAGGTTCAGTTAAGGATCACTTCTGCCAGATCAATGTAACCACTGATAACACACATATATATATATAAAGAATAGCACATTTTTAGCACAGAACCTGAAGCTAATAGTAGTGAGGATACTGCTGCCAATAAGAGAGACGAGACGTGACGCGGGGAGGGGCCTGTCGAAGACAAATCTCGAGTCCAAGCACTCCTGACGCATGAAGTTACTGTGGGAGACAGGGCATTAAACAATTACATTTGCTGATTCACAGGTTCACGGAAAAGCTTTATTCAAAACTATCAAGGCAGCCGTGACCTACCAGAGCAATCTGGCATCAGCAGTCAGTCCAGCAATGGAGATGCCGATGTGGTTATCGACATGGAGGATCTTCTTCTGGTGGGCAGCCAGTTCAGACTGGGCTCTCTGCCGAGTCACGAAAACATGACACCAATCACGCGTAATCTAATATTGTCCTTCAACTGTCACTAATGATCTGCTACATGCTTTGCTGTGTCTTTGTGTGTTGTAATACATATAAATGCTCCATTAAATGGCAGAAATAATAAGCATCTGTATTTCCAACTAAAACACATCTTCATACATGATTGATTGTTGGATTAACACGTTATTTAAATGTAATAAAAGGAAATCATTTTTAAAAACGGGTCATTCTACAGTGTTGAGTTTTTGGGAGGCAGAAATATTACCAGAGAAGAAATGACTGTACCTTTAGTGCAACCAGGACTGCATGGGTTTTAGATTTGAGTCCTACAGTTGCAGAACCCTGCTTCACCGCCTCCATGGCATACTCGATCTGATGAATACGGCCCTGCACCAACACGGATACGTTTGTTTACACATCATGCTGTGACATGTCAATGATACAGACTTTAACTTTCTTTATGAAGCCGGTGAGACACAGAAAACAAACCGCGACTTACCTGTGGACTCCATACTGTGACATCGTTGTCGTACTGATTACGGAACTAAAGATAAAAACAAGCCATCATTAGAAAGTGAACACAACAACACACACTCCAATTATATAAATATATATAAAAACACTCAAGAGTTTATCTTACATAGTTGTCTTGCATTATCAGCGGTTTCCCTCAGCTTCAGACTAGTGTTAGTTCCTCACTGGCTCTAGCCTGGACTTTTCTAGACTTAGGTTTTACATTACTACCACCACTGAATAATTGATAATCCCAGCATTGTGTTGAGCCACTTACCAACGAGTATCATGAAACCGAGTACATGCATCATTCCAGTTAATGATTGAGATGTTCAGCGTCGTTAAGCAACTTAACTTAGTCCTGCGGAAAGCTAGCTGACATTAGCTGGATAAAATACCGACTGTACTTCAATTTACTGAATCATTACAGTAAACCAGTGACTGGAGTTGTTATTGTTGGCTTCAAAAAATAAGTTTTTATCCTGAAGCCAAAGGCCAGTGAGCGGAGTGAAAACGAAAGTAAAACACATGATACTTCAATTTCAAGCTAACTCAGCCTATGCTGGCTAACGACTGCTAGCGCCTTTGCGTTAGCCTGCTAACTATCTAGCCAGCAAACTAATTAGCAATGCAATTATTATACTTTATTTGGCAGTTAATGGCAGTACATCGGGTTAATTATCGACACTGTTTAATGGGATATCGCCCGACAAATATTTGCTGTGAACTGTTTATTTGGACACAACGTAATTTAGCCGGTATCCATGCAGCTAACGTTAGCAGCTGGTGTTTTGCTTACTCACAGTGCAGTTAAAAGTTAGCTAGCTAACGTTAGCTTGGTGTGAGTAAATTAACCCCGTTTTTTGGGTTTCCAAACATATTATACTACATAAACACTACTATATACTTCTGTGTAGACGTATTATATAATGATAAATTGATAAACGTAATTTAAATGTCATTCATACTTACCATCTCTGCTTTTGAAAGTGTCTTGTTTCCTCCGCCTGCGCTCTGATCCGAACTTGATTTATTTTTCTGAACGCGACGTCAGGGAAAACAGCAGAGCACCGATTTCAAATCAGAGATCGATTGAGTAAAGTGGTGTCTGGCTGCAAACCAAACGTATCACGATATTTTGTTATTTCATCCTATGAATTAATAAAGCTAAATAATCAAAACGATTAAATGTTTCAATAAAGAAGACAAAGGACACAAGTATACGTTTATTTCTTATTGACTTTCACTTCAGTTAAAAGGGACAATCATCATACAAAGCAATTGTTTTTTAAATTTACATTTTTAAACTGTTAAATTAGTTATTATTCAATAATAAAGAAAATCGGGGACGTCGTGTAAAACTACCGACAAAATAAAAAATTGATGTATTATTTTCAGCAGTATGCTCCTTTATGTACATTATTGGTGGAAACAGCTGATAAAGAGCAAGAATCTGTTCATTCTTGCTTATTTTTTCGTTTCTGCACTGTTTGTGCATGAACACTAGGCAGCAGCAATAAATTAGAAGAAGACACTGGGTGCATCATTTGGTTGCGGACATTGACATGGACCACGCATTTCTGTTGCAGAAGCACATAAATAGTTGCAGAAGAAAGATAACAGACAACAATGTCTGCCAATGTTAATTATGGAGAAGTCCGCTTAAGATAATGGAAATCCAGACTGCACTGTTTCCTTTTCTGTAAGAGTAATGGTGATTTACATTGAAATGATGCAGGTCCATACTCACAAACTGACTTTACCTCAGTTTAAATGTACTTTTTGACTTATGCAACAACACAGTAAAACAGACCTTTTTCTTCGGGTCATCACTCACACTAGAAAACTTAAATACCCCCAGTTGGAGGTTAACTGACTGGTGCACAAACCAGTTGTTTGTAACAACAAAATTAACTTTATTGTGTCATTCCAATTGACATTTTTGTAACTGTGTGTAATTGAATGTCCTCCTTCTTGTATATCAAACAAACTAAATAATTCAGTAATTTAATATGCAGATAGTTAAATAAATAAACAATACAAGCCGACATGTAGTCAAGCTAACATTTGTGAAAACTCAAAAGTAGCTAATTGAAGGCAGTATGTGCTGTCTGCTTCTTTAAAAGGTAAATGACACCTATTTAAATAAGTCACATATGTTATTTCTGTGCCACAGAGCACGTCAGTCAATACTTCTCATCCACTGATCACGAGTGCAAGAGCTGGCTCTCCTCCATGGACAACGAGCTGGACTGCGTTGAGTTCTTGAACCCAGATTATATGGCTTAATAAAAACAGGTTTATATACAGTGAGCTGTGCTAGAATATTTATTTCATTTTGGTGTGACATGTCACAGTCAGCAGCTTATTTATTGTCAATGAAACAGCCGCGGATGCCACTTGAATATCAGATGAGTCTTCGGGAAAGTGTCGCCAAGTTCAGAAAACCAGATTTTTGCCCATTGAAATTTAAGGTTAATTCTTAAAATGACAGAATTCCCCTTTAGCTTTTTTAGGTATGAAACTATTCAGGTGGATCTTATTTCTACTGGTTTTAATCTATACATTTGGATAATGCCATAAAAGTAAATCGTCTTAATACGTTTCTTCTTGTTTCTTCATGATGATTAACACATTTGAACCAGCAGCGACCTTAATTTGTCGCAGTCCTTAAAGAAAAGGTTTTCTAAATGTCCCAATGAACAGCAAGAGTCCTATGAAAGATACGAATATTGTGAAAACATGTAATGAAGCTACTGTACAGTGCAGCTGCTACTGAGTATAGAAACGTTAAAAGTGTCTCATGGAAATTTACGATAATTGTTCGCTTAGACTGGGTAAAAGCCAGGAAATGCTTGATATAAATATAATAAATGAGACTTTTGGAGATTTGAATTCAGTGTTTGTATTGGACTTTGTGTTGGTTTATGCGGGTATATTTTAGCTGGTAGCAGTGTGCTTTAAAGTAATCATTATAATAGTCCAGATTCTACTGATTAAGATACACTGTCAAGTAGGAAAGTACATTCACTCAAGTGCTGTATTTCAGTACAATTTTCTCTTTACTTACACTCCACTACATTATTATAATGATGTAGTAATATAGCACTTTGTAAGGAGCCATTCTGTGTAAAATCTACTTTTACTTGTGATACTTTAAGCGCATTTTCCTGATAAAAGATCTCAATACTTCTTCCTTATTGTAAAATGGATGAGTTGTTACAGTTACATTTCTTTTAATCCCTCCATTGTTGTCTCCTGTGTGTGTTTTGCAGGGGATATTATATGAAAGTGGAACAGCTCTACAGGTAGATCGATGCTGACAGGTGAGTTGTGGGTTTATCAGTGATCCTGTAATAAATAATGTCTTCTGCGTGTACTGCGACCCTCTAACACATACATGCACACTGAGTCTATCCTGGTTTTCAAACAGGGATTCTGTCACTTTTCCTGGCGTGTGTCTCTGCAGACACAGAAATGCCAACTGATAGCCTCATCCTCTCTTTCATCCAGCTCTGTGTCTGGTTTAAAGCTTTGTCTTTTTTCCTCTGTTAATGATATCTGATGTACCCTTGATCCAGGAGGAGGAGGAGGCGGGTGAATTAGTCGGGCTGTGCTGACGAGCTCTCCTCCTCTGCCAAGGCAGCGGCAGCACGGCGGCGACCATTACATCAGCCCGCCAACCTCCTCCTTTGTGATTGAGATTGTAGGAGCCGTGCTGAGCTCAGCATGTTTTTTTCCTGGGGGCCTCATTTAACTCTGCCAAACGGCCCCCCGTTTAATTTTTCAAATGGAGAGCGGCCTGAGTCACTGTGTGATGGGTCCAAGCCACATTGTGGACTCTGCTCTCGCACGTGGTGGCGGGGGGTGCGGAGGGAGGGAGGCGGAGGTGCTTTAAGGAGTAGAAGAGAGTGTGAGAGCGCCCATTCCTCTACCCATTCATGTTTTCAGTTTGTTTTAATCACATGGGGAAAGAGCGAACTCCTGCTGCTTTGACAATGACACTCTCTAATGACTGCTTGAGGTTTAATTCCTTCAACGTTTGGTTGAATTATACCTATTTTCAGATGTGACTGCATCAGCACAGATGCTTTTTTTCGTTTACTTTGTTGTGACTTTTAGCTGAGTTACAGACTTCTTTGTGAATGATGGCAACACATAAGCAGAAATTGCGTATGCAGAAATAAGAATTCATTTTGCATCCTGACTAACTCAATATTCCTCGTCTCCTTGTTGCTTAAAATAGGTCAGAGATGTGTTTTAGCCTGGAAAATGACTGGACTAATGGGCGGGAAAGGTGGCGGCTCTGCCAAGGTTGCATTAAGTTGGCAGCCATCCTTTAACGAGGCGGGTCAGTGGTCACCGGCCGCACAGCAAACAGAGGGAAGCCATCGCAGCCCCTCCCCTCCATAGGTTTTATGAGTCTCAATACTCTATTTCATCATTGATGTTAACATTTGCTACAGCAAACGGCAGAGCATAGGTTGCGAGAGGAGAGGGGAGGTCTTGCAGAGATTCTGTACGCAGTTTCCTGGTGTTGACGAAAGCGCTTATGCAGCATTTCAGTGGCAAATGGCTGAAGAGGCTTTTTCTGGCTCAAAAAGAAAAAAAGAAAAAACGCAGAAGATTGTGGGGCACTTAATAATATCAGCAGCTAGATAGATCGTCTCTTTGCTCAGTCTCTGAACTGAAGAATAGACAGTTAATAAGTATCAGAAAGGCTTCTTCATGAAATATATACTCTACATACTTTATCTGGTGGCAATACAACAGAAACTATAAACCACCTGAAGCGTTACATATACATGTACACTGGCTTTTGACCCATTCAAATGGTGACTAACAGTAATCAGGTTGCTGTGAAAAGTGAGTAATACTCCTCACTGTAAGAAGGAAATGCAGTCCTGGAAGTAGCGGATTTCAGTCATTATGTTAACTGCCATTACAATTTTCCTATCCATCATTTTCATTGTTTTAATGCCAGGAAATGCACCCACACCAGTGTCGGAGGACTAGAATCCATCATTTTAATGTTCTGATTGCATCTGACCGCAGCTCACAAAATATACATTAAAAAACTTATTCAGGAAATTACACTGGTGAAGTTTAAAGTTTAAAATGATAAAAATACCATGATAAAAGAAATACAAAGTTCTTTTCATTTCAGTTAAATTTGTCAGTAAATGCACTGACTGGCAGGTGAAACACTGGAACAAGAACATGTTCCCACACAGATTCTTTTCATTAATACACGTCTTCAGTGATTAAGTCAAAACTTTGAGACGAACAATAAATTAAGCTGGCTGCTGTTGCAGTTTAGCCTCCGAGATCTCTTAGAAGAAGACATCCGCTGACGGCAACATTAGCTGCAGGGAAACCCCTTTGCCATTCAGTATTAGTATCTGTAAAACTGGGCTTTCTCTAAGTGCTGAGAGGATTTATCTCTTCAAGACTCCACTCAGACTCACACACTTTGTTGGTTACTAGCGTAGACTCTGTACGGTCAAGTTCAGTATAGATTTCCTCCTGTTAGAGGCATCCATCTATGATAAGGAACTTTGATCCAACTTATTTCTACAGTATTTGCATCTCAGAAGTTTACAGCTGTACAGATCTAAAGCTGTATGTAAAC
Source organism: Nannoperca australis (assembly GCA_036023655.1). NCBI lineage: Eukaryota > Metazoa > Chordata > Actinopteri > Centrarchiformes > Percichthyidae > Nannoperca > Nannoperca australis. Next base: position 7,688 of record JAVQJD010011632.1, read on the forward strand.
TGTATGTGTCCATACTTATAATTGGTATGTCACGGTTCAAGGGTAGGTAATATCCGTCAGTCTTCTGTTCAGAGAGAAATATCTTGACTAATATTGCCAGGAAATTTCCAAAACATTTTGTCAGAGGATATTAATGACTTAATGACAATTTCTTGCCTTGTTGCAACTAGAGGTCAGAATTTCAGCTGGTCAAACACAGTTTATGCCAAACTTTTATCACCCACAACTGTACTTTGTGTTTAGTGCCTTTGTTAATTATCATTTGCATTATCATGCTAACATGCTCAACGTAATATATATACGTATGCACGCAAGTATAAGGATATAAAGGGATAAGGTATAAGTGCAGGATAACAAGCTAACGTGCTAAGTGATCCAATCTTATCATCCAATTGGTGTGAACCTGTATGTTTGCATGCTAACATGAGTACATTAGCATTCAGCTCAAACCAAAACTGAACCTAAGCGTGAGCCAATGTCAGACTCACCATGGACGCTTCAAAGATGTCTTTTTATTCCAGACGTTCATCTTAAAGGTCAAAATATACCGCCTACATTGCCCACAGTGCAACTCGGCCAGCGACAGTTTGGTCTGAGATTTGGGTGTGGTATGCTAGTAGTGGCTAATGTAGCCTTGATCTGCTAACCTCAAGTATAGATGAGGAGCAGGCTACAGAGGTCGGGTAAGCTCACTTCACTTCCCTCAAACTCCACACACTCAGATTTCATCCCCAACTGACTCAAGCGACATCACTTGAGGCAATTTATCAGACTTCACACAGATCACAAAAGGTATCATTCATATTGCACTCAATAGCACTAGCAAAGACCTGCAAACAGACTTCATTAGTTCCCCTTTAATGTGCAGCTGAGCCTGACAAGCCTTTTCTGATCCTGAATGGTCGCCATACAGAAAATAAACTCTTTGTTTTGATATCATAGTCTTTCTAAGCCTTTTTGCCCGACTCATGAAAGTATTGCAAAGTTTTCTTAAATATTCTTAATTTTCTCCAGTCTAACTCTTGAATTAATTAAAACAACATAACACACAACATAGACTTAACCCGAGCTGTAACTATATGACAAAATAACAGCCAATAATTATAATGTAAGTGGTCTGAGAAGAGCTGCTTCCATCCCTGTCAATGTGAAATCACAAATGTTTCTCTTCATCATTTTGGACAGCAGGATAATACAGCAACGTGGAGATGTTTTGACGATAACGCAGCTTGGAATGATTTTGAAAACGAATGCACCAGAACCATTTGTTCATTTGTCATCCCTTGTCAGCGTCAATGCAGAAACATCTGAAGATGCCAAGCCCACAGAAGTGAGACATCCAATCATTACTTTGGCTCTCTGGCAAACATTTAAGCACTGATTGCATTTGCTCATCTAGCACTGCAGTTTCTGGAATAAAACTAATGTGAGTGGTCACTTTTGGAGATGAGAGCATTGTCTTCTGTCAGATAGCACTGATCTGTTTAATAACCACAAATTATTATTGGACAGCAGCAAAAAAATCCACAAACAATTTATATAAGTCAACTCAAACCTCATGATTGATTTGAGTCAGTGTTTTTTCCGTCATGACACACTAATGATAGCAAGAGTTGGAAGACGTTGGGAGAGGTTTACGGCTCTGCTTTATCATGAGTCACCCTCTTCATTTTGTTGTCACTCCTGATTACATTTTTTCCAGACAATGAGGTATTTCACAGCAGATGAACGTTTGACACAAAAGCCAGTCTGCCGTGTGATACATGAGTGTGATTTCTGACTCGTATGAAGTTCAGTTCAGTGAGCTTCACATTGACGTCGCACATGTATTTCTGCTCCTTTGCTATTTGGTTAGCGTTGGTTAAATGGCGAGATCATGTTGGTGCAGTTCCTCTTTATTAACATGTTAATATGTGAGGCTGAGAGTAATGGAGCTGTAAGGTGTAAAAGAACACTGTTTTAGATTGTAGAAGCTCATATTTGCCGCAAAATGTGAAAAGTAAACTCTCCTAGAAATTAAATTACTATAAACAGCAGCACAAATACAAAACGTTGTATTAATGAACAATAAATGCATTTTTGATGGTTAAAGAGTAACTTAAGGTTGTTTTCAAGGTCCAAGTCTGTTGCATTTTTAACCAAACACAACACTGATGTACTGACACACGGTCAAGTACACTTAGATAATGCTTGAATTAAAAGGAGGATATTGATTAATTGAAGTCTTTCTTAAAATACTCACATGCCATATGTACGTTGAAATCCTTATCAGACGCTGTAATTGTTCTGATGTAATTCCAGTGTAAGAGATAATGGCAAAATGGTATTGAGTATTTTGTAGGACCGACTTGAAAACGTGAACCTTTCCTCAAAACCATTGGAGGTCATCAAGATTTGGGCATTTCTGCACAGATTCTCAGTACTTATCAGCGCATATATACGCCAATACAGCCAAATGTCCCATAATAATAATGTAATATTATCACACGTTAATATAACTTATATTAAGAATTTGGAGATTTAAGTAGACTTTTTAATCACATTTCAGTTTGAAATGCATTTATTTCTGAAACATATAGTAGAGATTGGAGCATATGCAACTCAATGCCTTCCTACCAAGAAACACAACACGCAGTGCAACTGACAACTAAGAACAGACAGACAGCAAATGGTTTCATTTAAAACTAACTGAAATATGAACATTTAATGTGACCTTTGTGGGCTTAATGTAGAATATGAAAGCTCATAGTTTAGTGTGGACATGTGTTTCTGATTGAAATGATAGCGGGCTGATATAAAAGTCATCGACTTATTTGTGAAAGCCGCTGCTATGTGATCATGTCATCTGCTTCGCCGGTGGGATTTATCCAGACCTATCGTTGGTTACAGTGGAGCAAGCATGACAGCAAGTGAGGACAGGGAGGCCTGCCAGTCAATACTCAGAGATGAAGAAGTCAAGCAAACTGTCTGCACAAAGAGGAATTCTGGTTCATAGCAAAGGTTAGCTCAATCTGATAGTTATGCTATTTGACTCTTGGGCTTTAAAAAAAAAAAAAGTTTGTTTAAATCCAATGAAATACTGCAGTCTTTAGGAAATCCTTAGTTTTCCGGGATAGGAAAATGTGTTTTACCAATTTTTACATAACCAGAAATGTTTCCTTTCCCTGTAAGAAGGGAAAAGTCAGTTTTTTGGGGAAAAACCTATCCACTGGTGAAGCGAAGAGCTGTGGCAGGACTTATGACGGGCGGGAGACACTTTGGTGGCAACGTTTAGGAGGGCGTGTGATCAAGTGTTGTTTTGGAGACACCTGGCTGCTCCGGCTAATCTATTCATTAAACCCCCTTAATGGCCTCTTGTGCTTCAGGATCCAACATGTCACAATAATGGTTTCTATGAATGAAGGTTTTAACTGCATTTAACTGATTAGAAAAACTGTCCAATTTCTGGAGAAAAATACGGCTAAACACACCATATTCATTTCATTGTGATGCTGGCCGAATCATTAACTGGTGGACTCATTTACGTCAACGAGGGTGACATACCAAGGGAAAGAAGAGGTTCATGAGTCAGGAATTGGATGGTGGTCCACATTTTGAGTTATGTTTCTCTGCAAATGAGAACAAGCTCTCCAAAAGGATGATGAGTGCTCTTTGGTGAGACATGTGGCAAACTTTAAGGTACAAGAACAATGACAAAGAAAAAAGAAAGATATAAGGAAAGATGATGATGTGAGAGAGAAGATGATGCAAACAACTTTTCACAAAGGTGATGGTGCAAGAAAGGGCTCGGTGCAAAAAGAAACAATTAAACAGAGATGGTTATTGAAACCTTTGCTAGACAAAGACAGTAGGTGTAGCTTTGGGTAAAACAATAGATCATATTGAAATACTGCACATGTTTTGCATGTTAATGAAGACTTTCCTTCCCGCTTTTATTGTAACTTGAGCATCTTTGAGCCATACTGTGAGAGCCAGAAATTTCCCACTCTCAGCTTTGCTGCAGAGGCACAAATGATGGCAGATTCTTGGGTCTCGGCCAGGCTTTATAACCGCATAACGTTTAACTTTCTATAAATACCACGGGACGCGGCCCAAGTTGATCAAGTGTGATTGAATCTGAAATGACTCCAAAGACGAGAGCCAAGTTTTCTTAAGATACTTCAGAGGAACTGCCTGCCCCTGCCCAGCTTTTTGACAGGGCACCAGCCTGAGTCACCTAACGGTTTCTCAAGGTGCATCAGAGTAATTCTAGCAAAAATAATGCTTGAAATACACAAACTCTCATGCAGTATTGGTAATTTAAAAGGCCAGTCGAGCTGTGTTTGATGTTGTGTAAATGCAGGTGAACCAGTTTGTGCACAAGGGGATTCTAGGAAGATGAAAGTTTCCATCCAAGGTCTGATAATAATGCTTTAACATTAACTAGACTCTACACTGGTCTCTGGTGGAGTCAATTGACTCACTAAGCCCACCCCGACTTACGGTTGCTACACATGTCAAGCTTTCAGCTCTCACACAGTTTAAAATGATAACAGTGGAAGATTTACCTCTTGAAAATCCTTGGTTCTTAATTCCAACCAGAGGTAAACAAAGTAAATGTAGCTAGCCAGCTAGTTAAGCTAACTAGAGGAGTTTGTTTAAAAGACTGCATCTGGCTGAACTTTTAATGTTTCCAGCAGACTCATTCTAAAACGAGAACCCTGTAAAATGGTTCTTAAATATGCACGTCACTTCACTTCATTCCCACATACATGATTTTGAATCTATTTTAATAATTAAAGACATTTTTCAAGCAAAAGAAGCTCAATTGTGAGGATTTGCTGAATTTCTTTGTCTAATGTGACAGTAACTACATAAACTAAATATCTTTTGGTTTTGGACTGTTGGTTTAATAAAACAAGATGACGAATGGCCTTGGGTATCTGTCAGTAATGGCTGTCCTACGATTACAATTACTCTTTCAAATTATTCTAACTAAAACTTTCTTAAAGGCTTTTGTAGAAGAGATAAGCACACTAACCAAAACTACAAGCTGGAAGCTTTGTGGTGATGTTGGAGTCATGCGATTGAGGTGTAGTTTGTTTATAACCCAACGTTAGCATTTCAGTTCTGGTGATTGTATTTAGGATAATCTTGCTGAACAAAACATGAAAGTATCATCACTTTTGTCTTCCACAGAGCTTATTTGGCTTCAGTACCCATTGGCTTCAGTGGTATGATGCAAGATCCCCCAAAAAAGAATCCAGATTGCAGCCGATTATATTAGAAAATGTGAGTGCATGAAATAAATGGGTGGATGATTCACATAATGTTTTGAATAGTCGAGCTGGCAAACATAATCGCTGCACAACTCAAATCCAATTCCACCCTATTTCTGCTACTCAGGTCACTCCATTGATTCTTGTGTAATCATGATAAATAGGACTCCCAGCAGGCACTTTTCAAAAACACAAACTCTCCTTAGTGTTGCTCCGTCTGTGTACAGCAGGGGTGTCAAACCGGCCCAAAACCGGCCCGCCTAAGGGTCCGATCCGGCTCACTGGATGCCTTTGCAAAGTGTTCCAATCTTTCAATAAATCGCATTGCTATTCCTACTGCGCTGTCCTAATAAGAGCAGCAGGCATAAAGCCTTTCTGGCAGAGAGCCCTGAAGGCCAACTTCTCCCGCGTGCTGAGACATCTTGTTGAAATTGCACAGGTTTGTCTTAAGACATTTCATTTTGTAATCTGTTTAGTAATTGAATGGTTAATTAATTGTGAACGTTTTCAGAATGTACTCGTTCTTTACATAAAAGAAAGGGAAACGTTTGGAGGTATTATTATTTATTTGTTTATAACCAGGTCCACAGCATTTCTAAGTGTCTCGCCATAGATTGCTTAGGGGTCTGCTTTTTCTTGAATGAATGTGGAGTAGATACGAGGAAACCCAGCCATTCAGACAGTGATGTCCGAGCCAGGAGACTTACATCCCGCCCAGGCTGCGATGTCGAAGGCCCTCTGATTGATACTTTGAGGTTTCAGTGGTTGAATGTAATCTCCCTAATGTCCGGGGATGAACGACGGTAAACGCCTGGAAAATTGGACCGCCCAGCGTGCCCCTTGATATTTTACTTGCTTCCTTAACTAATGTTAGCATGACCTCTTTCTCAGCCACTTGTCCCGCTGGGTTTTAATGGATAGAACAACATGTTCAAGAGTGCAACGTCTGCTTGAAGCTACATATCCTCCACTCCACCTGTTCCTGCTAATCCCGGTAAACACTCCCATCCCAGGTGTTTAAACACAGTCCCCCTTCTGCCTGATGTAAAACCACAAAGTGACACCAGGACCACCACTTGAACTTGCATTTAATCAGGTGGCGAGCCTCCTTTGTGGTGGCAAGCCACTGATTAGATGTGGAGATTGAGAGCCATTACAGGAGGCTGCAGTTGGATAATGACTTAAGTGCTGTTGCACCTTCCTTTTTCTTCAGGAAGTGATTTATCTGGATGGGACTGGCCTTAACTGACTGGGAGGTGCCCAACACTGAGCATTCATAGATCGTATCACCCTGCTCTGACCCCATCAACACTCACTGTCCTCCCAACGGTGATTCATGGTTTTTGTACATGGAAAAGTATTACATCATAATTCTGGTTATATTCTCTCTTCTAGGCTGGGATGTTGCTTTCACTTGTTCTTGACCTTTTGCTTAGTATGTTACTAACATGTCAGTTGTCTAGAGTGACATGCAATAGGGCTAAAGGTGAAACCATTCATTGGTTAATAGATCAGTTGATTGGCAGAAAAATAATGGGCTACTACTTTGATTACTGATTAATTGTTTTAGCACTTTTAAAGCAAAATCTGTGAAAAATGCCAAACATTCTCAGGTTCCAGCGTCTTCAATGTGCAGCTTTGATCCTTTTCTCTATTTTATATCATTTTAAATTGAATATCTTTTTGTGTTTCACTGTTGGTCGAACCAAACACGACATTTAAAGCTTTGACCTTTGACTGTTGAAGACTGGGATGGGCATTTGTCACTATATTCCAACATTGTTTCAAATAATTGAGTCATCTATTCATTTGAAAGAAAATCATCAGATTAATCCATGATGAAAATATACATTTTAAAAACGACTGAGAAATAAAATGTAATTTGTTCAAATTCATATGAATGCAACCCAAATAAATAATGCTGAACTTTACGTTGCAAAATGAATTGTTTTTTTCTGTATTCGTATCGCTGCCTAAGTAATAAGCCAACAGGTGATTGACACATTATTTCCTGCTAGTTTCCTTTATTGTTAAAAAAGACAAGAACACTTCTCTGGGGGCAACAGGTCATGCAATAGATCACCACTGACTGTGCCTGTTGCACTCTTACAGAACATATATTACATTTTTCTCATGTTCAAACCGTAATGGATATGAGTATAGATGCAGAATAGATGCAGCTGATATACACATGAAACCTGCATATGAAGATATGAACCATGATAACCAATAAGAACTATTAGGAAGTCTAATAAACAAACAAATGTTGTATAAAGGGCTTAGATGTTGTTGAGTGTGACGTTATCATGTTACGCTCCCGCTAGGATGTTACTTGTTTGATGTTTTTTGTTAGTGTGTGTTACAAGAGTAAGAGCTTGTGTTCCCTGTGCTCACGATGCAACCATAATAACAATAATTATTTACCTTGATAATTAGTGTTTCCAGTCCTTCCTGTGCTTTCCAGTTCACTTAGACTGATGTCAATATTGAATATTGAACTGGTACAATAAATACTGCTGGACTAAATACAGCTAAAGAAGGAGATCACGTCTCCTCAACTCATTCCTGTATCCTGACCGATGCATCATCCTGTTTCCTGTTTCACCTTTAAACAAGCTAGCTTTCCCTCTACAACACCCCTTCTCCCCAACAAATATATAAATATAAAGTCAGATCATTGGACGTGCGTATGGGCATGTTATAAGATCAATGTAAGGTGTTTTTAAGGATGTAGTGATTCCTAAGCTATTAAGTGTCATGTAGAATAATTGCAGTGGGGCAGCAATAAGCATCTTCAACAGTATTAAAGTCAATCATCCGTGTCCATTCGCTGCTTAGTGATTTCCTGCATTTCCCAGAAGGTCCTTCATCAAGCCAAAAAGAACTGCCATGAACTGCTTCCATTCATCTGTGGGTGGCACTTCAAGTATTGAAACCAGTGGTTGTAAATTGTTCCTCCTTTTCTAAGAACCACAGATACACTCATTAGTCTGGTATTAAATCGTTTGTTTTACAAGTTAGTGAAAGGGAAACAACAGATATCCACTGAAGATCCAATATCCAATATCAAGCTTCAGTCTAATTGTTCAGTGTAGGTGGGGGGAGCAGTAGCAACAGCTGTCAGCTGAGACATACTGAGAGTCGAGCCCTTTGTACAAACACAACATGTATTATGGCCTCATTTCATAAAGGAGTACTGAGGCTGCTGTCGGTCGCCTCGATATCCCATTACGGAAGTGTGATGTCACTCATTGTTTGGCTGGACTGGGCGTTTGAAACCACAGGATCATGTTTACACGGCCACAGCCATTTTGATATGTACTGGAGGCAAAGCAGAGCCTGGAGAGGGGCACGGAGACAGAGCGCAAGACATCCACATCCACCGGAGGGGAAACAGTCTGCGCCAGAATACACAACCAGCAGCTACCTAAACACATTCGATTTCAGCATCGAAAAGGACAAACTCAATATTGTAGGTCTTTCTCAGTGTCCTTTCTCAAGCTGAGTTACTGTAGTTAGCTAAGGCACTTGCACACATAATACTGCAGAGCTTTCTGATTCAGCCACATTCCACTACACAAGTTGCATACTGTTACAGTTTACAATTTACAGCAATATAGTACTATATAAAAACTGACATTTGTTATTTGAATGAGTGCTGACAAAATGCTTGGTGCACACGTAGATATACTGAGTGTCAGGATCCCACAGTTTCCCCATTCTTCCTGTCTGTCTCCACTTTTGTCTCAAGTTCAGCAGCTTATAAAAACCTGTTGGTGGAGCGTCCCACCATGCAGCAGCTTTTAGGCCTGTTTCTGTTGTTTGCCAGCAGAACGAAGTAACAAGGAGGGGCCTCCACGCAATATAAAGTCAATGGAGAGTTCAGATAAAACGGAAGTTATTGTGCTTTGCCCCGAACACCTCCGAAAAAAACTATCTAAAGATATAGTTTCTCTAGATGGCATTGCACTGGCCTCCAGCGACACTGTAAGGAATCTTGGAGTTATCTTTGATCAGGATATTTCCTTTAACTCTCACATAAAGCAAATT
>JAVQJD010011647.1:0-15321 GCA_036023655.1 Nannoperca australis
TCTTTTCTTGGTCTTAGTTAGAACTCTGGCAGCAGCGTTTTGGATGAGCTGAAGCCGTCTGATCGCCTGTTTATTGAGGCCTGTAAACATGCCGTTACAGTAGTCTAGCCTACTAAAAACAAAGGCATGAATAAGCTTCTCTAAGTCTTGCCTGGACATGAAACCCCTCAGTTTGGCAGTGTTTTTGAGGTGATAGTAGGCTGTTTTTGTTATTGCTCTTATGTGGCTGTTAAGGTTCAGATCAGAGTCCAAGATTACACCAAGATTTCTGACCTGGTTGGTGTCATTCTACTTGCTGAGGAAATGGATGACAAAATGTTTTGTGCGTGTGTGTGTGTGTGTGTGTGTGTGTGTGATATATAAAGACTGGCCGCTCATTGCCTGAAAGTTCTCTGCTCTCCTGCTGCAGCTGCTTTTTAGCATTTCATCCAAATTGGTCATCTACATCCTTTTTTATGTTACTATATGCATCAACAGTTTGTCAACTTGTTTGGTATCCAGGAGTAAAACTCTTACCTTGTCCTTATTTTTTTTGTATGCATGTACTGTGAATCTGGATTTTCTTTTCACATTATGCATCATCAGCATGTAAAAATGTTCTTAGGCGCCTGGGAGACAACTAACAAGTCTGGCTGCCCAGAGGACCCTGTGGTGTCCTTACAGCCTAGACGAGTCCCAGTGGCAGTGCAGGTGCTGGAGGATTTACCAGGCAGCATACCAGAGCTGACGGAGGACAGGCCATGTCCAATAATTCACAACACACAGTTTGATGATCGCACAGCAGGTCAGACCAGTAGATCCACACACACACACACACACACGTATGCAATAAGGAGGGTGTAAACTGTAGTTTTGACAATGTCTTGCAGATAAATAATTCTAAAATATTCTAACCTTGCATCTGATGAACTTTAACCCCTGACCAACTGCAAACCGAACAAGTTTAAAGTCTGCTTTGTTTAGAGTCTTCTGGCCTTTGGGTTCATCCTCTGCTTTTTTATCTTACTTTCTGACATAACTTCTGTTTCTCTACTGAAAGGTGTTTCTGGGAGGAAAGTAACAGCATGACGGCACACCCACATTACTGTATGAGGAAACAAAGAGGGGAGAGAGTGGGATGGGAATGTAAAAAAACGAAAGTGATGAAATATTCAGATGTGGGGACATTTTATGGTTTTATGTGTTGATATTTTAAATAAGCAGACCACACTGATGGATTAACTTAAAAATTAAAATAAACAGGGACTAACTACATGGTTAACCAGAAAATGAAAAAAACAATTGAAATTATCTACATTTTGAGTATAATATGCAGAAATGTAAGTGGGCAATAAACTACATGCTAATCACTCATCATGAAAATGTAAAACATGTTTTAAATCTGATAAATAAAATGTAAATGGTTTCACTGAGATTTACGTGTTTTATTTTATTTTCAGTGCAATAAAATGATAAATCCATTATAAACAAATATACTGTACAGATCTGTTATTCATTGGAATAACTGGCAAGGGAACACATTGAATGACTTTATTTTGACTTTATCCATTTGTTGTATGATTGGTTCCTTTGGTGTGTTCCCTTTTGAGAACTGTCAGATAAAATCTGAATTTAGGGTTTAAGCAGAATTACACATGTTCACAGAGAGAGAGAGAGAGGCAGAGAGAGAGAGCATTCATCTGTACAGTACTATGATTATGTAATTGAATGTTTGCAGTTCTCTCCTGTCAAATGACAAGAGAGAAATTCTCTGGATTGCTGGAATACTTTGGTTTTTCTCAGGGTATTTTCTTTTTCTGAAATATGAACAGAGCAGAACTATCGCACCTTGTTTGGACAGTTGCAACTGTTTCTTATTAATGGGGCTGTGGTGCAATTTGAATTATAGAGCACATTCACTATATTGCAAAATAATAAGGCAATAGAAGAGTATGTGTTAGAAGACTTGCTGTTAGTCTTAGTCTTCTCTTCTTTCCCTTGCCTGTTACTCCACTCCGCAAGCTTTTTCCAAACATTTCCCAACATTTGCTTCGTTGTTCAAGCTGACGTTCATCACAAAACTCTGTGGATGAAGAGGTGGGCTGCGTTCAGGCACTGGATCGGTGCAGATCGAAGAAAACACCCAGGCCAAGAGGTTAACCGAGGTACTGTAAAATGATGAAGAAATATGTGGAGGATGAGGGATTGATAGATAGCCGTGGAAGTTGAGGTTACTACAAAGAACGTTGATTTCCTAGCATGTTATTTCTGCAGGCTCTTTAGAATCTCAGCTGTCGGACAGCAGTGATGCAGATCAGGCTGCAGAAGCTGAGAGGTCTCAAGATGTCAAGATCTATATCCCCTACGAGTCAGCTGAACTCTGCATCACTCAGGTAAAATAATGAGCATCGTCACAGGAAAGCAGCACAGAATAATACTGTCTATTTATAACAGAATAGGGTTATTATACCAGAGATAAATATTGAATAACATGTCCGACTCCCAAATCACTTCTTATGAAACCGTGAATATTTATTAGACTTGTGACTTAGAGAAGTGTCCAGTTGTTCAGTGAGAGGGTCTGCTGACACACAATGAAGACACTGTCAGACTTTGTTGTGTTCTTCATCACCCTCACATGGCTGCCCCGATGCTGCTGGTGTGACCCTGGAAGGCATTTGATTATGATAAGCTACCAGAATGCTATTTGTATGTGAGGTTTACGTGTTTGTGTGTTGTATATGCTCCAAAACAGATAGCTGAGGACATGGAAGCAATGAAGAGAAGGCACCTGGAAACGCTGCAGGAACTGGAGGAGAACCTTCAGATCACAGCACGAGAGAACCAGGTGACGGTGTGTGTGTGTGTATGTGCGTCTGTGTGTGAGAGCCCTAACACACAACAGGAATTCAGATATTATTGTGTGATCAGGAGTGGACTGTGCAGAGGATCAGATCCTATTACCAGAACAAGTTGAACACTCTGAGGAGAATCCTGGATGTCTACCAGGAGAAAGTGGAGAAGAGGAATGCTGACTGGGAGAGCAGAGTGGCGGTCAGTGATGCTCATTAGTCCATCTCTTTCTCAACACCATCTCCTACTTAAGTGTCTGTTGTATTTCAAACCCAGGCAACGCCATGTCCAATTATGTACCATACTATCTAAATATCTGCCGAGTTCTGCTGCAACTCCTGCAGCTCTCTCGTGGCTCACTTTGTTCACACAGTGAAACACACAGTCAAACTCTCTCATCTCTACTCCAATCAAAAACTCCAAATTTGGAAGTTATTAATCGGTTATGTTGGCGCACAAGTTATAGAGCACTTAGTTGGAATGTTAAAGAGCTTTATATGTATTTCTCTCCTTGACTGGTCCTGTTTACTGCAGGCCTTGACTGCACAGAACAGGCAGCTGCTGGAGGAGCAGGGAGCTGAGAGGAGGAGGAGTAAAGAGGAGGCCCTGCAATGGCACAGAGAAAAGGTTGGATGGGAATCTGCCAGGCTTCATAAACTCTTAGATTTTCCTCTGAACTGGCGCATCCTTGTGGCCACATTTGAGTACAACGACTTTTTAAAAATATCATTACATAATTATTGGACAAACATTGTTCATGTATTTCTTTTAGAGCAAAATGATGGAACTGTTCTCTAACAGGCTGGATGCCCTGCACAGCCACCAGGCCTCCAGTGAGTCTGCATGCATTCATTAATTCATTCACATGTATGCCTGCAAACGCACTGACCTTTGCATAAAACACCTGTATCAATGCCCTGTGACACTGAACAGCACTACGGGAGCTGCAAATGGCCAGACAGGAAGTGGGGAAGGTCCAAGAAATGTTGATGGCATCATCACAGGAGCAGCAGGAAGCCACTGAGGAAGGTGAAAGCTCAGAGAACAAAGGGCTTTCAACACAACAACAGACTGTGGTGGGTTGGAAGTAGTTACCATAGTAGCCTGTTGCTCATATCTGAGGTACATGATCTAAGATTACATATCGACATATCAATAACGCAACCAAGAAAAATCTTCTGAGGGACAATATGTAGAAATGGTCATATTACAAAGACGTAGACACACTAACAATCTGATAATACATTTTTGAATAACGTATTTAGATAGTAACCAATGTTTCAGAGGTGCATATCCCAAACATGAGCAGATTAAAACAAAACTATCTGCATGGCCTAATACATGGGGGTACATGACAAAATATGTTTTGGGGGATTTGGGTGGACTTACCCTTTAAGTGGTTCCATCTGCAGGTCTGCAATGAGTCAGATCAGCCACTGGAGGGGGCTAAAGCCCGTTTAGAGGAGCTGAAAGAGAGCCTGTACCAGAGGGAGAGAGCAATCACTGACCTGCTGGAGGCAGAGAGGAGCCCCATCCCTCAGCTTCCCTGCAGCATTCTGCTTCCCACTGTCATACACAAGGTAGTGTTCAACTATTAAACTAAAATATGTGTAAACTATCTTTTAACAATAGGTGTATCATTATCTGTTTTGCTGGTGGCAGAAAAAATAATTCTTAGACATCACCCTGCATTTATGACTTTGTTCTACTGATGCCATAGTACTGCTTTGTTTTCTAGGCTCATGCTATCTGCAGTGCAGTGGCTGAGACCAGAGTTTCTTTGGACCAGATGATTGAGGAGAACTGGATTGCTCTGGTCAAAGCCAGAGACAAACTGGACTGCCTACAAATGGCTAAAGACAGTAATGACAAAGAGGACAAGACCACTGACCAAGAGGGGTTAGCAATCATGGAAACAGATAACAATAAATTACTTTTTATAGGTTGGAATAGCCACAGCCAGTCTCAGTGTAAACGTGGCAGGTTAAATTCAGCCAATGTTGATTTTCTTCTACTTTACAGGGTAGGAGAATATGAGTCACGTATGTCTTTACTACAAGAAACAGTGAGGGGGTATGAGGTCTCTGAGTTGGCTTTGGACTGCATCAAAACTGGAGAAAGCCCTGAAATAAATGGTAAATAAATATGTTAAATACCCTGAATATGTTGTCAATGATCGAAGATTATGTAACATGCATTCAGTAGTCCTTTTATGCACGTGGGAGAAGTTTCCACCAGCAGCCAATAGAATCAAACAAAGCTTCAGCCATGGAAATATACGATATAATTTATTATTATTATTATTATTATTATTATTGTTGTTGTTGTTGTTGTTGTTGTTGTTGTTATATTTATTTAACCAGGAAAACCTCTTCTTTTTCCCATTTCAAGTCTGACTTTGGGTACAGAGAGCAAAAATACACCCTGAGTCACAGAACAAAGATTGTAGCTACTATTTCTTTTCGATTGAAGAGCATTACATAAGTATGAGGGAAGCAGATTTAATATTGCCTTATAAATAAGGATGTTCCAATGATTTTGTTTACGAATAGACAGCGGGGGCCAGCCAACTCTTTCATACGAAATACAATGATAAGTTTGAGAGTAGTTATAAACCTCAACGCTCCATGATAAACAACACCCAGTGACTTAACTTCAACTTTTTAACGAGTTGCTCGATATGACACTTAAAAGACAACGTATCATCAATTAAAATTAATATAAAAGATGAGACAGGCTCAATCACTTCACCCGAGGACGTCGTAATAGAAAGCAGGCTCAGTGTTTTTTGCTTTGAGTTTGAAAACATCATACGTTTTATTTAATTTAATTAACCAATAAAGTAGTGCATTTATTACTCTTAGCTAATGATAGAAACATTTCTGTCAGAAAGGCTATTGTATAATCACCCACTGCTAATAATATCAACTGTCTTTCTGTTAGAACGGTTAGTGCATTTGTTACTCGTAGCTAATAATATCAGCTTTAACACTGTCAGAAATACAGTTTGTCTTACGATCTGCCATTTTATCTCAGGTCGAAATTTCTCAAGAAAAATTTCCAACAATTGCTAACCTTTGTCACAACCCATCGTGGGCTTTAGTCTCTTCCTGTTTCATTTTGAAAAGTCTCGTTTTGTTCCATTGTAAGTACTTTTCTTCCGGTCATTGTTCTTCTTTCCCACCAGTTTGTCCCCACCTGTGTCTCATTGTCGCCTGTCCTCTTCTGCCAATCAATCCTTTCAGGTGTATTGGACTATTCCCTCCCAGGGGCTTTTGCCCTTTTTTGTTTGTCTTGGTACTCTTGCTGTCTAACATTCCTGCAATCAAAGAACTCCTAGTGTATTACCTTTTGCTTGTTTATCTATCCAGCCTTTTGCCTGCTCCCTGTTGGTTCTGGTTGCCTGTTTAAAACTTTTGGACAGTCTACTAGATCTGTTTTGTTTAATGCTCTCTTTCTACTAAGTAAAGTCTTAAAAGTAACCAGCATCCTTTTCTCCCGTGTGTTTGTCCCACGCTTGGGTCCTTACCGGGTCTTTACAACCTTAATGTTGACTTTGCATTTTCTGCAGAAATGTATCTGGCAAGTTAAAATTAGTTTGTTACCTTCTTCCTGCTACATGCATCTCTTACGTGATAACAGATATAGCTTAGCTACACAGTAAGTATTTTAACAAGATCATGTCAATTACTTTAATACTTACCAATGAAGCAAGCTCTGGATTTTTTGGTAGCGAACAGAATTTGCGGTAAAAGTGGAAAGAGCGAACACAGCACGTTGGCTGAAGCCTGGTTTGATTCTGTTGGCTCCTGGAGGAAAGGGGTTGGATTCTGTTAGAAAGGCAAACTTCTTCTATGTGCTCCTTGTACCAGCAACTGTAATATTTTGCATCTGTGAAAGCTGTTCACTTTTCATGACTACAAGACATCAGTCATTTGTCTTTGTTTGGTGAATCACTTGTAGTAGTGGTTAGAACTGTTTTTCTCAGACTGCAGTGCAGTCTCAGAACTGGAGGACATCTTGGGACCAGGGACAATCCAAACCACAGAGGGAGTGAAGAGTGTTGGTCAGCAACTGCTCTCGCTACAGGATCAGGTTGGTCAAAATGTCAAGTCAGGCCTCAGGGATAAAACAGAGATGGTAACCTTCCAGCTGCCCTGTATATTAAACAAAAAACGTCTGTACCAGAAGACATGGGCCTTCCCTTTGTCTTTACGTAAATATGACTACTTATAGTCATATATGACTTATAGTCTTATAGTCATATATATATATAACCATTATATCAGTGGTGAATTTGATGAATCCCAGACTTAAGATCGGAGGTCATTAAATGGGTTTTCATCAACCCATTTAATGACCTCCGATATTAAATGTATTAAAAGTATGAGCACCATGCATATTATGCCTTAACCTGTTATTTAACAGCTGTCATTCATGTCTGGAAATCGACACTTTGAATACATTGTAGCAAATCCATTGAGGTTTCTATAGGTTTTTAAGTTTTGAAATGCATAAAGTGAGTTTAGTAAGCTATCTAGTCCAAGTAGCTACGTTTTACAACTATTCTTCAGTGTCATAGTTGTGCATTGACATGCTCTTCTTTCAAGCTAAAGCAAGTTAAAGAAGAGAAAAAGAAAACAATTGAGAACTACACTTCAGAAAGGACAATGAGGAAGAAGTACTACAATATGGTGGAAGACATGAAAGGTATACATTAGCCAGCATTAGATGTTTATTTATCAAGTTAATACCCAGAAAGTAAGGGCCTTCTCAGTTTAACCCTCAGTTTTTAGAGGTTATTATGGTTTCATGTCTTTTTTCCCCTTTTTTTTTAGGTAAAATCAGAGTGTTTTGTCGGATTCGACCAGTGAGTCGATCCGAGGTTGCACAGGGTGGGGCCATCATTGTGAATAATATAGATGATTACTCTGTCACTGTGGAAGCTCCTCGTGGGCCGAGGGAGTTTCAGTTTGACAAGGTGTTCAGTGCTGAAGCCTCTCAGGAAGACCTGTTTCATGACACTAACAGGTTAGATTATGTTTCCTAATCAAGGACCAATACAGCTTCTGGTAGTTTGTAGTGCACATTTGTGCCTGAAGTAAAAGTACAGTTACATTAATCACATAGGTCTGTAATCAAAGTACAGATGTTGAAATGCTATCAGCTCAGCAATTTAGAATAGTTTTCCCCCACAGGCTGATCCAGTCGGCTATTGATGGTTACAACGTCTGTATCTTTGCATATGGCCAGACGGGCTCAGGGAAGACCTTCACCATGGTTGGGGACAAGGAACAAAACAACCCTGGGATCATACCAAGATCTTTCAATGCCATGTTTGATATGATACAGGAGAACAGCACCAAATTTGACTTTAAGGTAACAGACAGTATCACCAGTGTAATTAGATCTTATCTGAGAGATGGGAAACAGCATTGATTTTACTTGAATAATTAGAATGTTAATCATCTGTCTTTTTTTGTCTACCTTAACTTTCTTCCTCTCTGTCCCCTTCTGCTTCTTCACCCTTGTATCTCAGGTTTCGGCCTATATGCTGGAGCTGTACAATGACAGGCTGCAGGACCTCTTAGTGAGCCTGGCTGGTGAGGCCCATGCACAGCCCCAGTCTCATGGCCATGCAAGGCGGGTGGAGATCAAGAGGAACAGAAAGGGGGTTGTGTTTGCCCAAGGAGCAGAGACAAAGGAGGCTACCAGTGCCCAGGAGCTCTACGCTCTGTTCCAGCAGGCCTGTGCCAACCGACACATCTCTGCCACCAGTGAGTTCACTATACCATGCCATGCCATGCCGCCCTGATATCAAACAGGGGCCTGCTAAATGGTTTGGATTAATCGTGTTATTTACAGTCAGGGCGGCAGCTCGGGACATCATTATTGGACTCAGCAGTAAGTGGCAGAGCAGCCAAACAGTGAATCAGCACACTGTAGGAAGAGGAGCAACATTGTTTTAAAAATGCAAAGGCGTCATCAGAGTCCTTACAGGATGCACCTGTGTTACAAACACAGTGGATACAGACAAATTTGGAAAAAGCTCACACACTTGGATTCTTTCAAGTATTATAGATAAAAAGGTAGAACAAAATAATAAAGAATACTAGTGTTATAACTTTTTTTTATTGGTAATTATACAATTTCTTTTACCTTTAATCATAAACAACTTGGCCAGAGCTGAAACGATTAGATGATTAGTTGATTAGTTGATTTTCCAAAATATAATCTGCAACAGTTTTGACAATCATTTAATAATTTCTTAAGAACAAAATTCAAAATATTCTCAAATTTGAAGATTTGCTGCTTTTCTTTTTTTATGATTTTGGATTTTTGACTTTTGGTTAGACAAAACAAGCATTTTATCATCTTTGCAATTTTGCACAATGTTCTGACATTTCATTGATGAAACAATAATTAATTAATCTAAGTGATGATCTAAAGATTATTCAATAATGGGAAAAAAATTAGATGTAGCCCTAATCTTGACTACAAGTGGCGATCTGTGAGGTTTATTTGAGAGAAATGCTGAACATCAGCAAGCCATAGTGTGTCTAAATCCTTTCAGGACCTTTTTTGTGGTGCATGTTTCCCAAGAGATGAATGTGGAGAGTTCCCGCTCCCATCTTATCATTGGCATCATGGTGGAGAGCAGGAATCTGACCAATGGAAGTGTGAGCACCGGGAAGCTGAGCCTTGTGGACCTGGCAGGCAGCGAGAGAGCAGCCAAGACTGGTGCCAAGGACGAGCAGCTAAAGGTTTGCTTATATGTTCTGTTATGTATATGTTATGTTCTGATTGGTCAATCAAGTGATTGTAAGGGTGATTGAATGAATCAGATATTTCTCATGGCCTCTTTAAATTCTCCTTCCCCATCCTCTCCTCTCCAGGAGGCTAATTCCATTAACAAGTCTCTGAGTGCCCTGGGTGATGTGATCTCAGCCCTATCGGCTGAACTGCCCCATGTGCCATACAGGAATAGCAAGCTGACACAGGTAAAGATTAAATAAAGAAGTCACTTAGAATAAATTCCAACTTTGTTGATCTCAGACACAATAAAAGAAATGTAGCAATGCTTGTGATTTCTTATGTGTGGTCATGGACTGTAATCAGTCAGTCAAATGTGACAGGTGCATTTCCCCTCCCTCAGGTGATGCAGGACTCCCTGGGTGGAAATGCCAAAACCCTGATGATCGTCAACATATCTCCTTCAGAGTGCAACCTTGAAGAGACGCTCACGTCTCTCATGTAAGACACAAAAAGAGAGATTAAGCTTAATTAATTTGAATTTGAACAAACTCACAAATAACACCTGAAATCCCTGATCATTCCAGTTATGCAACAAGAGTGAAGGCCATAACCAACCATGCTCAGAGAAATGTGGAAAGCAAAGAAATTGTCCATCTAAAAGAGGTGCGTGTCACTGTAATTTGTTACAGCCAGTAGTGCCAAAACATTAATCTATATGTTGTATAAAACTAAAATAAATTGAAAGCCACACTGAAACACTCACACTGACTTTTTCCATTACTTTTTCTGATAGGTGATCTTGAAGCTGAGGTCAGGGCAGACAGTGGAAGAGGAGGACATTTGAACTGTACAGTTGTGCAAATTGTGTACAATAGTAAAGTGTTGAACTAGGATTGTTTGGACCGTTTCTTGAGTGGCCTATCTTGTATATAGTATGAATTGTTTAAGCTGTACGTGCTTATGAATTAGCATACATTTCAAAATGTATGGAGGGATGGGCAATGGTGGAAGAAGTATTCAGATCTTTTACTTAAGTAAAAGTAGCAATACCACACTTTGAAAATAATCCATTACAAGTAAATGCATTTAAACTTGCACTTAAAGTTAAGTCCCTGTCAGTGTTTTGCTATTATATATGATGTTTTTTGGATAAATATTACTGCTGCATTAATGTGTATATTGCAGTTAGTTCATGCATCATTATCTCATAATACATTGTATCCCACGTATATCTAAGATAAACATTCATTCAGTCAGTCATTTTCCACATTTCTACATTTACACATTTTCCAGCTCATCCAAAAATCCTCAGAAAAAAATCTAATTTTGTATCACCACATTTGGAGATACATGGTTTTCACTGGACAGAAAGGGTATGAAAATGTGTAATCTGAAATGTAACTAGCTGTCAGACAAATGTAGTAAAGTACAACATATTTACTGCTGATATGTTGTGGAGTAGAAGTATAAAGTTGCATAAAATGGAAATACCTTAAATTTGTACTTAAGTACAGAACTTGAGTAAATGTACTTAGTTACTCTGGGGATGGGTGACATCACTATAGGGGCACAGACAGTTGCATTCAGGGGTTTGCGTACAGTTTGTAATGGGTGCTACCTGCCAGAGTCTATAAAATGAGGTCCCCACAATATGGGGCCCCACATGTAACTGAAGAGGCAAATTGGAAATCATTCGGTCATTCAGTTTGCACTCCTATTGTGTGTGTGTGTGTGTGGGAAAAGGAAATGACTTAGTAGCCCATTAGAGCATGAGAAGTTAAGTCTCCAGGGCCTATGACCTGTTCCTATTCTGTGACGAGGTCATATCCTATGGCAAAGGTCCTGTCCTGTTGTTGTTCAGACGGGCGAGAGGTTTACTAAAGTTAGAGCTTTGTGACAGATTAATATAATTTGTGGGTGTTAATACATCAAATAATCTAGGACCCCGAGGTTTTCTTTCCCTTTAAATGCTTGTTTCATAGGTGACTGTGGAGAAGCAATTTTTTTGCTGGAGTGTTTTGGAGAGATTGATTTTGGCTTGGCTCAGCCTAAAACAGTCACAGCAGAGCCCAGGCTTCAAACAGAAATTGTCTGAGCGAGGGTGGTATGTCAGCGCTGACGGGAATAACAGTTTCTATAAGTAGACTGTCTTTTGTCTGCAATTGGGCCCAATTTTAATTGTTCAGCATTCTTAATCTACTGGCCCCCCAAGTGTTCCTCTTTGTTAAGCCATGTTAGAGCCATGATTAGCTTTGTGTGTCGTGTTTTATTGGCTGCTTTAGATCAGAGGCCACTCAGCATGTTTTATTTATTTCACAAGAAATATATTGTGAGTGCAAAACACAAGTTAAGCATTTTCCTTTTTTATTTTCAGTTTTACTTGACACTTTAGTACTTTTATTGTTGAAAAAGTGACTACTGGTGCCACTTATTCTATTATTTTCCATATTTGGAAAAACAGAAAAACAAAGTCTGTTGATATTAACCATAATGATGAGAGATAATTTTTTTTGCTCTTTGATTTCAAGAGGTAATTTAACATGTTTAAGGGGAGTGGTTAAATTTGAAGCTCTTGAAGAAAAGTCAGGATCACCAAAGTCATTAGGGTTTATTTCAGTACAGACTTTTAAGGCAATCCATTATTTAATTTAATAGTTGTTGAGTTTTTTCAGTCTTGACAAAAGACGTGGACCGACCTACAACACCTACCTAAAAAGTGATATTTAATATTTAATATTGCTTTAACCAATTTAGGAACCAGTATTCTCTACAATGGCGTAAACACAGAAATAATAATTGCTTTTACTCCCAAATTCCTTGATTTGTCAAACTTAGACACCAAAAATGATTGAAGATCCCCATCATGCATGTTTTAAAATGACACCTATCCATCTCCCTCGCTGAAAAATCAAAACTCATAATAATTCTTCACAGTGAAGCTCAAACATCCAACTGATGTAATAATAAGCAAGACACATTTTTTGTTGGAAAGAGACTTTTACACTCTTTAATATTATTCCTAGAGGTTAGTGAAATGGTATGGCCAGAAGGTTTGAATCCCTGCAACAGACTTAAAGTGTAACAACTAAGGCCAACACTAGAAGTGTCAGAAAAATGTACAGGTGGGACATGAGCCCACAAAGGACGTTCCACAATGGATGGATGAAAGTTTAAAAGAGGTAATACTGTCATGAACCTAACTTTCAAACTTTCCATGTAAGGATGAAGTTCCCATAAGTAATCTTCCTCTTTTTGTTCATACAGATACTGCCATGCTTTTTCACATTTAGCTCATAAAATAAGAAATGCTTGATTACACGCTTCACTGTATGTCCCTCAAAGATGTCTGGGACTGTATCTAATGTGAGTGAGTGAGTGTGTGTGTGTGTGGGTGTGTGTGTGTGGGGGGGGGGGGGGAGGCTTAATATATATATATAATATCTAAATATATATTTTTGCGTCATTCAGAGAGCCACTTGGGGAGATTTTTGGAGATGGGAACAGTATTTGCCTCGAAGCTACAATTAAAAAAAGGAGGAGGAGCCAGGGAAGGGGGATAAGGACAGGATAAAGACAAGGACATGAGGGGGGATGAGAAGATCAAAGGAATCTAACTGATGGGGAGGAGATAGGAGAAAAGTTGAAGCGAGGAGAAGGAGAAGAGGGCCGATGAGAGTGAGGATGAACCCTGCATGAACACAGTTTGACTCCTGAAGCGCTGATCAACATTCTGAAACACCATTCTCCTTCCCTCAGTGTTTAACTGTAACTAATAACTTTAGATAAAGGCTTTTAATGAGGGGCTACTTTCAAGATAGTTTCATTTTTAATGTGGTGAGACAGGAAGGCGGAGGGACTCTACCCTTTCAAAGTAGAGGCTCAGAAGCACTTTGAATGACCCTCGATTGACAGAAATATTGTTCTCAATATAAGCATGTTAGTTCAATGCTATTCCTAGCTAAACACATTTGTACATACATTATACTTCCTTTTTGTTCCCCAGTCTGTGAACATTATTGAGAGGTACTGTATCTCTGTGGCGTTATCAAGGTTAGCCAAGCATGGCGGCAAATAATATTTAATAATGATTAAAATTTGTATTGTGATATTCAAAAACATCCACACAAAGCATCACTAAAACCTTGAGGAAATGGCAATCCTGTATGGACGTGGTTTCATAGTCAGACCAAAATCAGTGCTGAGATCCAGCACCTGTCCTGGAACATTTTCAATCTGCAGCCCGTGGAGCAGCGTGGTGAGAAAGACAAACATCTCCAAATGTGCAAATCTATCACCAAGACAGCGTCTCTTCCCCATGCCAAAGATGAGAACCTTCTCCGTCAGCTCCTTGTTGAGGAATCCTAAAGAACCCAGGAAGCGTTCAGGGCGAAATGTGTCGGGGTCACCCCAAAGATCCCTTGGACAGAGTGAAAAAAACAATTATTATATAATAGTAAAACAGAGAAACATCTTTTTATCAGCGGAAAAGAAGATGTTGAAAGAGACAGGTACATTTCACTGTTTACTGATACAATAGCATGCCTTGTTACTCACACATCATGATTGGCTTGATACTGGTTAATGAAGACACATGTATCTTTGGGAATGAAATATCCATTCAGGGAGATGTTTCTCGTGGTACTGAAGGGGAAAAAATTTTTTCAACAACAATCCATACAACTGTAAACATGAATGGACTGCAAACAAAACTATTGTCTTACCAGTGAGGAATGGTAAAAGGGACATATGAAGCATGACGAAGCACTTCATATATAAATGCCTCCGTGAAAGGCATCTTGGGCTTATGTGCAAACCTGGGCATTCTGGCTGTGCCAATGTGCTCATCTACAAAAGAAAGAAAACACACCAAAACCCATTACTTTATACTTTATGGAAAACTCATCATGGGGTCTTACAATACGGACTTTGAAGCACACAACCCGTGAACTGTGTTGTAGGTTAAGTCAGTGTTTGGATAGTAGACATTAAATGACCCTTTAGCTATAAATATATATATATATATATATATATAAATATGTGTGGTTTCTGATATAAATGATTGTTCATTTTAGACTTCAAAACAACTTAATAGTTTCCTGCCTGTAAAATGTAGCTGCATTAGGGGTTGCATCTTCCAAGTTTGTAACTAATACTAATAGGTTCCCAGTAAAGTGGTGAGCCCACTATAAGCAGTATAATAAAAGCTTCTCAGTCAATTAATTGTGTTAATTTAAAATTAATTGAAGTGGTAAGTGAGGAATGTCGGACTATATGTGTTCAGTGCCTTGCGTGCTACCGCCTTTGTGTCACTCTGGAACAACTCTCTAACCTTTCTTTCCTTCTATGGCTGTTTGTGCCGCCTTCTCTCGTTCTGATTCATCCTGTCTCATATTAGTGTCTCTCTCTCTGTGTGAAAATGCAACGTGCCTCAGAACAGACAGCACCCGTTCTGTCAACCCACAAAAGTAGCTCTGGCGTCAGCAAATTGGACTGATCTTTTGTGCGTTTCTCTGGTGGCTGTCGGACTCTGTCTGTCCGGGAAGGGCACTCGGGTTGGGCATTGTTGGGTTTTTATTATGCTGAATCTGCCTGAAGTTTTGATACATCCTAATAGATGTCACATACACTACCGTTCAAAAGTTTGGGGTCACCCAAACAATTTTGTGTTTTCCATGAAAAGTCACACTTATTCACCACCATACGTTGTGAAATGAATAGAAAATAGAGTCAAGA
>JAVQJD010011648.1:0-11462 GCA_036023655.1 Nannoperca australis
CTCTCTCTCTCTCTCTCTCTCTCTCTCTCTCTCTCTCTCTCTCTCTCTCTCTCTCTCTCTCTCTCTCTCTCTCTCTCTCTCTCTCTCTCTCTCTCTCTCTCTCTCTCTCTCTCTCTCTAACCATCTGTTCCATAAATAGTAGTGATGAAGAATGCCCAATGGTCACAGATGTGAGGAGAGGAAGGGAGCTGACTGCTGACACAGTACGAGCTCAAACAGACATAAGCCACACACACGCACACACACACACACACACACACAAAAGAACAGATATCACATAGTGCATGTTGCTGGATAGACCTGAACCAATCCAAAGAGGACTGAATGAAATAGATAAATACTGCAGATGCAATCTGACCTATTTGAGGGGGGTTCATAAAGCAAGATGAACAGTTAAAGCACTTCACTGGATCTGGTTTATTTAAATTGAAATAAGTCTGATCCAAGTTATCATGGAAATGTATCTAAAACAAATGTTAACATGCAGCAGATATAATGTTTGCCATGCTTACCTCTCAGTTTAGCATGCTAACATTTACAATTAGCACTTAACACTAAGTACTGCTGCTGAGACTGATGGGATGTAGTGTTGTCAGGGGATCAGCAAAGTAATGTCCATTCAAACATAATTTGAATTGTTTAAACCTGGAAAAATACAAACTGGACAGGACTGAAGTTAGCTCATGGCCAATTTAAATGAAATGTCACTTTGCTTAAATAATAACTGCAGTAATCATCACTCAATCAACCAATATAACATTTGATCGGTTGAATGCACCATTTAAAAGTAATTCCACTGCTTGGTTTTGGGGCCAATGCTGCCATGTCTGCCATGTGTAATGGAGTTTGGACTTAGGCTAACTCTGTACTGGACACATTGAGAGGATACGGATATCGATCTGACAAGTATATTACGGCAAAAGTGAAAATGTTCCATTAAACTCACACACACAAACACCAAAATCTTGTACTGTTTGTCCTCTGACCTGTTGCTGGCTCTGCTCTTCCAGGTTGAGTTTGACCTCCAGTGACTGTCTTGCCTCCAGAAAGGCCTTCCGATGCTTCCGGTCAGCCATGTAGTATGACATGACACCCACGGTGATGGCACAAACATATATTACAATGTTGGCCAGAAGCTTGAAAACAACAAAGAATGTAACAATTAGGGATCAATGATTAATGAACACATGCACATTAAAAGGCACAATTAGGCACTACAGAACGTTTTGAGAATTTTACTTTTAACATTCCCAACACTCACAAAGTGAACAGTATTCAAGATTCCATCCAAATCTAGTGGTCATTTTAATTGAATTTTAATGCTAATTAATGTGTGTTTACATCCACATGAGTTCATTGTTTAATAGAGAGCTCCACTTAAAGCCCCAATGATGGGAAACCATGTAGAAAACATGATGGGAATATGAGCTTTCTGTTATAGTTTCATGTGTTAATGAGAGGAAGCTTACAGTCTCCTCATCACTCTACATAGATCTGATGTTTTGGTCTGCTGCCATTTTTTATCTCCTCAATGGAGTTGAACATTGAATAAGGCTTAAGTCACATGCTTCAGGTGCGTCATGATTTATCTGCTCAGTCTGTTTCCATTGCACTTTGTCACATGTCACTTTGATACATCAACTAATCCACCTCAGAAAGCATAAAGAAATGTATAGAACATTCTATTCAGTCCATTATCACGTCTTGTTTCTCACACAGTGCCTTTAAAACCCTGTAGTAACCCTGCTAGGTAAAGAGGTGGTCCACAACCAGGATGGAAATTGCATGCACCACCTGGATCTGAGGTTAGACAAGTGGTTGGAGCCTGCTTTGCAGCACCCTGGCATATGCTCTGCCAGGGAGGCTGAGCAGTGTGATACCCCTATAATTGGATCGACCCCTCTGAATATATTATCAATATATCCAGAAAAGAAATTGAAAACACAATAAACTCTAACTAAATGGGACACATATATTATGTGACGTTGGTAAAGCCATGCTGCCGTATCTTCAGTGTCGTCTGGCATTAATCTTTCCTTTACAGTCTGCAATGTTTGAAGTTCACAGTGTTTCCCAATGTACACGATGAGCCTGTTAAAAACATTTGAAGGACATTAAATTGTTTCAGTCCATAAACAGTCAAAACGGTGTGATGTTTGAACCAAGCTGCTCATGGTGTGAAAATGGGCTTAAAGTGGGCCACATCCATCCCATAAGCCATAGCTAAGGTTAAGACTTAAGGTACAAGGAGACATCTGCTGGAGAAATCTAATTATTATCTCCTTTAAGTTTTCTATTTTGATGTCAAAGATCCTGGACAGGAAATGTATTACTTCATCAGCAGCAAAGTCGTAACCACCTTAACCTGATTTCTAATAGTAATCTGGTTTCTTATGTGCATGAAAACATTTTGATGACTGCTCATTTTGATCCTCTGACTGTAGAAAGTTCAGATGGGGTGTCTGACATTTTACAGAAAGCATCTCAAAGATAAAAGATGTCCAGTGATGAGGCAGACTGAAGCTTATTTACAACCAAACACTGTGAGTGAGAGAGCTGTAAACAATCCTCAAATGTCAATGTCCAATGAGTACATGGCCTTGAACACAGTCACCAGTCCAGATATGTTGTATAACAGCATGTGAGGGTTCAGTGTGAGACAATTTAAATTGTCTACAGCGGTTCTCTTTCTGCTCAGCGTAAACACTTGAGAAAAGTCCTTCTACATGCACAGGTTTATAGATCACAATTAGACTCGGTATTAATCATTAAGGTGCTTTCAGACAGCAAGCGGTTGCCACCACTGCCTCCAGTGTTTTTAGTGTAAGCCTCTTTAGGCATTATTCTACATTTTTGTTACTGTTAACAATTCCCATGAAAAGACCAAACCCAACAATGTGTTCGACAGTCTCTCAATAGACAGCTGAAGTGAAACCGGAACTTCTGGGTTCTGATCCAGAAATAAGAAAACTTCATTGACATTTGTACTGAAAGCAAATAACTAAAGATCCAGCTCAACCCAACATTTCTGTTTTCAGCAGCATTTTACAAACACTATTTCAGTACAGCAACTCAAAGACTTAACACTCACTGAGATTCTACATTTGATATTCCAGCCACCTCTTTCTTCACGTGAGGGACACTGGCCATTCAGGTCTGTCCTCTATGCCAATCCACACACATGCAGGTCTGTGTCACGTCATTATGTACAAGTGTGCATGTCACTGCCTAAACGTTGTTTAAAAAGGTACTATATAAATAAAGTGAATTATTATACATGTAAAAGGCTACATGTCTCATTTCTGTTCCTTTATGTAAAGCTTATGAAGTTGGAAGAATGGCAGCAGAATACTTTTACAGTGTTAAATATTTTCAATGAATAAATTGACCGATTTATAACGTTATTATACATTAATGAATTCAAATTGATGCATCATAAAACTCAAAGAAAAAGACTAAGCAAACATTTATTAAATATGATTTAAACCAACCTTACGTCTCACTTTTTGATTCCATCATAAGTCAGTGATGTCACACTGATGTCATCAGGGTTACCTCCGTTTAATTGTATTACATAATACAGGGAGGTGTTTCTATGATTTTGTGCATCACATTTACACAGACCAACCATAACATTATGACCACCCCATTTTTGCCAACAAAACAGCCCTGCCCCGTCCAGGCCTGGACTCCACTAGACCTCTGAAGTTGTCCTGTGGTACTTGGCACCAAGACGTTGGCAGCAGGTCCTTTATGTCCTGCAAGTCCAGCATTCACTCCCCACATGCATCAATGA
This sequence comes from Nannoperca australis, assembly GCA_036023655.1. NCBI lineage: Eukaryota > Metazoa > Chordata > Actinopteri > Centrarchiformes > Percichthyidae > Nannoperca > Nannoperca australis. The sequence continues at coordinate 3,797 of JAVQJD010011648.1, forward strand.
GCCATGACCCGCTGGTTCACTGGTTTTCCTTCCTTGAGACCACTTTTGGTTGGTACAGATCACTTCAGACCAGGAACACAACAGCTACAGTTTTGGAGATGCTCTGACGCAGTCGTCTAGCCTTCACAATTTGGCTCTTGTCAAAGTCAATCTTTCTGCTTGCCCATTTTTCCAACACATCAACTTCAAGCAAAAAATGTTCACTTGCTGCCTAATATATCCCACTCACTGACAGGTGCCACTGTGACGAGATAATCATTGTTCTTGACTTCACCTGTCAGTGGCCATAATGTTATGGCTTATTGGTGTACATCAGTGAGGGGAGGCTCAATAACAGAAATACCTCTCTGTATAATGCCATACAGACAAACATTAGAACCTTCATTCAGGGAGGATTTATTGCAGGGCAATTAGACTGAATTAGTTTTAACCAGGTGGATCTAATAAAGCGCCAACCAAGTGTTTTATATTCAATAAATAAAATGGACGTTTTTAACAGGAAGTCCTCATCTTTCCAAATACTGACTTTTGAGTATTTGTATAATCCCTGACGAAATCTCTTTTTTTAAATATTTGATAATGACCATTCATTTTCAAAATGCCACAGTGATTTATGAATGTTATGATTATCATGATGTCTTATTGTACCTAATTAGTCCAGTTGTTTTTATTTGCATGCTATTCTCACACTGAAACTCTTTTGTGAAAACTGAACCAAAGAAATACTAAAATACTGAGATCCACTATAGCTCTGTCAAAATGTGGTTGTTGAAAATTCAAGCAGCCCACGACTATTACAATACAGCATTGTGCATCAACATGTGCCTGTTTAGTGCATGCATCAGAATGGTTTTTAATTTACTTATGCACACATGGCGTTTGCGTAGTGAGGCAGAAAATTATAAGCAGTGACTTCTGAGTAGAATACAAATAAATACTGAATTTGTATTTTTTGAATGAATTCCACTCCAACTTCCCTGCCTGTATCTACTGTGAAAATGTCAAAAAATGCCTAAAAAACAATTCTTATAATATGACCAAAGTACCTCTTGGTACCAACTGAATGTGTCCAAAGAAGTGAGTATAGAAGACTGTCAAGCACACAAATCTGGCATCAATCTCTGGTCAGATTCTTCATGTTGCTGACGTTTCCTTTCTTTTATTACGTCCTGCACTGCTGCTTGTGCTTAGATCAAATGTTACATTAAAAAATTGAAAAAGCATGTTTATATTTCTTAAAGTAAGGAATCAAAAAAAGGATTGATGAAGAACGTGGGATAATGGTCAAACTGAACTGTCAACATGGATGGTGCTGAGGATCATGAGCAAACTATATGTGCTGAGGTGCATGTGAGGTGGTCGAAAGCTCCAGAAAAAGCAAGTGTGTGGACCACGAGTAGAAGTTTTTTCATTTTACTATCAATGCCAAAACGCATGTAACATATATGCAATAAGGATTCCCTTGCCTAGTCTGTAGCCCTACACATGAGCTTCAGAAATCCAGAGGTAGCAGTTTGACTGGTTACAGCAGCTGTGGTTGGCTTTTGGCCTACAACTACATCTATGAACCAAGTCCTAAAGACTTCTGTAGGTTTGATGAGAGGAGGTCTGGCTACAAGAGATTACACACAGGTAAGTAAATGCATTTCAGGACAACCATCTACGTGTCCCTCCACCTCCCCTCCCCTCCCACTCTTACCTGTCTGCCAAGTGCTGCCCCCTGGATGGCCTCCTGCTGCTGCTGGGCGATGGTGACGCCCAGAACCAGGGTGTGGACTCCGCAGGATACAGTAGTGATGAGCACGATGGGGGTCAGCCTCAAAGGCAGAGTCAGGAAAAAGGAGAAGCTGAAGAAAGCCTGCCAGCCCACCGTGTCACTTGCCTGGTGGAAGCGAGCATAGTTCAGACCCAGATAGCAGAATATCTGAGCTGCTATGAGCACCCACAGGGCGTAGGGCACCACCCGCCTCGAGATGCGGTCAGGCAACAGCCCAAAGCGGCACAGCAGGTAGAGGATAATATCTGCTGCCAGTCCCACTGATGCCACTAAAACAGAAGCCAGCTTGTCCGTGGTGTAGACCACCGCACACATGACAATGATGTAGCTGTCGAAGAGAGCGGCGAACACCACGAGCACCAGCAGGGTCTCGTGTCTCTGCCGTCTGAAGTAGGTCTGGTAGAGGTTCTCCAGAGACTCGGGCGCGAAGGTGAGGCGCATGAACCGTGGTAGGCAGAGGCAGCATCCTGAGCTCCGAACCGTGACCTCGTGTGTTCGCCCCACCGCCTGCCCGGGGTCAGAAGGCAGCGTCACAGAACAGTCCGCCGAATACTCGGCCGAGTACTCCGGCTCAGAAAAGGCTCGGTTTCGAGGCATGGTGAACACGCAGAGCTTCTGCTTCCTGCCTCCTCCTTTCTATCAAAAACAGGAAAGCTGTTTGTCGTCCTACAGGAGTAGACCAAATTCTCAGGTATACATCACCTGCTGAGTAACATCCTTTTCCTCCTGAGAGCCCACATATGTGGCATGAATCACAGCAGGGTGTAGATTGTCAGTAACTGTACATTGGAGAGATGTCTTCTTACATAGCTGCAGCCGAGGTCGCTCGTCCAGTGCTGTCATTTGACTCCGTTAGTCCTGTGTCATGCGCAGACTGAGCACGCCTACTCTTCTTCAGCAACGAGATCCAAACAGTGTGCACCTCTTGTTTCCTCCTTCAGCTTTACATGTGGGACTGTTCACCAGATCCTTTCCACCTTTGTACTCCACCGTCGTGTACCATGTCGGAGTTGTTGAATTCATTAACACTGGATCAACTAAGTCTGTGTTTATATGTACTCCCTGTGTCTCTGTCATTCCTCTGTGCTGGACAGCTCTTTGCATTTTGGGCTTCCATAGTCCCACCTCACATGGCCTGAATAAAGAGGGACACATGAGGAAGAAATTCACCATGGCTTAATCTGCCAACACACAGAGGAATATGTTTTCTATTCAACAGAACCTGATGATCAGAGTACAGTAGGCTACAGTTCCTGGTTCACGCTGCTGGCTGCTGCTGCGTCCTCTCGCTAACGTCAAGTCAAAACCCAGCTATTTATTACAGCTTTTCTATTCCCGGCAGAATGCGACTAAAGACATTTCGCGTATTTAAAGCGTATTTTGAGGGATACTTGACTTCACCCAACTCACCAAACATCGTATTTTTCAGTCAGATTTGGCCAGGTTTCCCTAGCATCCTCAGAATATCCCTACACTGACGTGACTGGCAGTTGGTTGAATGAAATAAACGTCAGCTGAGCATATATATATATATATATATATATATATGCCGAATTTAAAACGAATATTGTCCTGGGTGTGCACTTTGCTGATAAGGCTCGGCACATCTGGGCAGACTTGTGCGTCAGGGTCTCTGCTCTGGGCCTAACGTTATCTAGCTACATGTTGCGCTCTCAGACACACAGGTTGAACCCCCACTGAATCCACTCACGCTATGCAAAGACACGTACACTGTCACAATAAGCAAGAGTCCAAGCTGTAAATGTCTCGGCGTTCTGAGGAGACACAGAATGGCATCCAACTAACAGTTTAACGGCTGCTTTAGCATCCCTGCGCTGAACTCTGCCTATCTGACTGATAGTATTCTGACTGTGATTTTCACTCCGACTCTTTGCTGTCCAGGTAAAGTGCCTGCTGTCTGATTTCCATTCACCTGTAATGCTAGAAGCGGATATTTTCTTCCCATTCTTCCAGATCCTGTGAAAATCGTGTGCATAATATTGAGGGTTGCATCCGCTTACCGTGTCCAAAGACAGCTTGCATCTCCTTTGGGTGCCAACGTTTTTCCCCTCTGACAGATGTGTCTCTCAGCCGGCCTGACACACAGCAGCCTGCATGTATTCTACCTCAGTGTGGAACAAATAAAGAAATGCTAATGGAAGTCGCCTGGACTGGAACACAAACCCCCGCTTGGCTTCTGTCGCTGGTCTTGGGTGTTTTCCGCAGAAGACACGGAACCGCTTCACCATCAAGCACCGTGCATTAATCACATGGTTTCCGGTCACTCTTAAAATAAAACCTTAATTTGCGACAGGGACATCCAAGGGGCAAATAAATATTAATTTAAACAAAACTGTACATATAAATGACTGTGTTGTAAAAAGCTATTTCCAGTGGCATACTGCAGGCTGTAGTGTGAAGGACACTGTGACCCACTCTGCTCATCACAAAGTGCTTTCCCTGTTACAGAACCTGTTTGCACAAAATGTTACTGTCACATGCTGTTAAGTCAGTTACACCACATTTGCCACATTTAAGTCAACCTATAAAGTTCTGTTCTGCAAACTGAATTTACAACTGATTACACAGGTTTACCCTCTTTTACTTCTCAGCAGAGTTAAGCATGAACATTAATTCTCGACCTCTGAAATAGTAATTATACAAAAAAATATGCTTGACACTAGGACTCAGGAGGTTGAACGGGTTGTCCACTGATCACAGGGTTGGCAGTTTGATCCCTGTCCACATGACAAAATGTCCTTTGGCAAGACTAGTGTCTGTGCATGAACAGGTGACTGAACGGCAGAATTGTAATAAGTGTTTCTAAAGGCCATTTATAAGTCCAAAGTCATAGGCCTATACCAATGGAGCTTCAGCAGACAGCTTGAAAGATTGTAATCTTATTAAAATCTGTCTTAAATAGATTTTGACATATTGGTGCTAATTAACCATCATGCTTTTATTTTGAAGGCAATGTCGAAAATCCGTATTTACTCACGATTTGCTGTCTAACTTGATTCGACCACTTTCACATTTTCTCCCGTGATGTCCCCGCCCCCTCAAACCATCACCTCCTCCCTCCATCCCTCCTCCCTGGAGGTTAGTTGTGGACAGGAGTCGTTTTGTGAACAAGATGCTCAGCAGTATCGTGGGAAAATTCATTGCCAGTAATATACCCATAATGATATCTGTCCATGTGTAGGTGCAGCCTCTACTCCGATTGGTTGCTATGGCCACTGGTGGTTGCTGCTGAAGCAGCGCCACCGTTTAGTGAGGGTTTGGTGCCTTGCTCAAGGACACTGATCGAACTTGTTTTGAGAATGAATAAATGGTCATTTGATGGTGTGGGATCAACGGTGTCCCAGGAAAAAATAAAATAATTTGTTTTTGTTATACAATTACTTCCACTTGAATTTATTTTTTTAATTAATTGTCTCAACATCTGCAGTAAAGACAGACATCAAGGTGTTGGATTCTTTGAATATTCATTATGTAGTATTATTATTATTACCAGAGCTGGGTAATAAGCATAATGCATTCTAAAACCCATAACCCTTATCATCACAACTATCACAACTAAATACCTAACCCCAACCCATACACTAACCTAAACCTAATTCTAAATTCAATTTCAAAAACGTATAAAGGACCTGTGCTCGTGCCTACTCACCCTCCGGGGTGAGACTTTGAGTTTTAACCTAAACCTAATTCTAACCTGAACCTTAAAACCAGGTCTGAACCTTCAAACAGCCCTTCGATGATCTGCCCAACAGAGAGGACTGGCCAAAATTGCCTCACTGTTAAGATGCATTGGTTAGGGCAGCAGGGAAAGAAACCAAGTGCAGACAAACAACGGCTCCAGCAGTTTAAAGGTTTATTTCACAAAACACTTACATTCAGAAACAGGTTTGGGAACAGAAACACAAGGAAAACATGCAAAAACAAGAATACAAAACTAGTTCATGAGAAGGTGTCTAACAGTATGAGTAAATAGAGAAGAAAGCAACTGGACCGGTACAAGTATGGAAGCAGTTAACAAGGAATGTTTCCAAGTCAATTCTCCAATAGCTGTTTCCAGATTTAAACCTTCAATGAAACCTGAGCTTGGAACATATTGTGGCTGCACAGTGCCAATACATTGATGTGTCTACATGGAACCAGTTTGACACCACCTCCTTTCAATGACACCCCCCCTGCCAGAAGGCCTGTATTGATTGTTCCACTGAAACCCTGCTGTGAACCTCTGACCACTATGCAGATTGTTGGCCATCGACCAGCCACATTTCAGCAGCATCATCTCCCAGCTTCAGTGTCCCAAACCGACCGTCAAGGTCACATTGACAAAACACAGAGACACACTTGCCTCATTATGTGCTTGTGGACTTGGAGATCAGACGACATAACAGAAACATGTCACCTTCAGTCTGGAGAAACAGGTTGGACAAACAGGTTGGATCTCAGACGAGCTGTAGTCCACTGAGAATTACCAGGCTTCTGGATGCTTCATCAGTAATTCATTTACCCCCGGACTTCCCTAATGATGCTACTGTGGTAGATGTCCGCACCACAGTATAATTAATAACCTGTATGCTTCAACATGAGGAGCCAGTACTACTGATGGTGGAGACAGACAGATATGGATTGAAGTACACTGCATCATCTGACAGATCGAATGGGTTTGTGTTTGAGGAGAGAAATACTCATTTATTTATTGATCATTCACATTTTATCATGCTGGTGCTGACATTTGATCAAATCAGACTGCAGCACTGGAAAATAAATTCAGTAAGGAATTTAAAAAATATACATTCTAATTCTTACCTGACTGGTTGAAGCATGAACACTTTTCCAAAAGCAACTTACATTTTTGTACTGCCAAAAAGATGCATACATGGGTTGTCTTCACTTTCACATGAGGGGAAAAGTGGGGAATCATCCCATCAACATCTTATGCATCCTGAAGTGAAGATTTATGATTAAATGACTTGTGAATATCCAGCAGACTTTTTGATTCCTTGTTGTCCTCCACAAGCACAAAAATTCACAAAAAGAATTATATTTCAACATCGCTTATCATTACTTTATCCTTTACCTCTGTTAAAAACAATCTTTAACAAATGTGATTTTAGCAAAACATTCTTATATGCATTTAATATACTGTATTTGTATTAACATTGGTGTTTGCAGGCAAAGTCACTATCCTGTTATGATAGTAATGCAAATATTCTTTCACTATAAACAGTTTAACACATACGACAATTTGATTTTCATGAGGACGTGGGAAAAATGTGACTTCCTCATGTAACATGTTTCCTTCTAAATGGCTTCATTCTAGCAACCCTTGCCTACAGGCCAGTGTTATTTGATTGTAATGGTTATCAACTATGAACAAGATGATCAATTTGGGAGGGACTAAAGTTAGTGAAGGAGTCATCTGTTATATTGAGACATGGTATTGAATTAAATGCTGATTTAAGGATGAAATTCCTTCATACAGCACTATCAGATAGACATCTAGTGTAGGAATGTTTGCCTAGTGGCGTGTAGTCCAGTAATAGGAATTCAAAAGTAATTAAATAATGGTCCGATAGGAGAGGATTCTGTGGAAAGATTATTAGATGTTACATTTCTATGCCATAGACAAGAACAAGGTTGAGGGTCTGGAAAACAGTGAGTCTAATCTAATGTCTAAAAATGAGATAAATGCAGCACTAAGGCTATCATTTTCTACATCCACATGAATATTAAAATCACCTACAATAATCAGTTTATCTGTTTTAAAGGACTAAACCTGATAAGAACTCAGATAGAAATTCAGAGTACGGTCCAGGAGCTCGGTACACTATAACAAATAGAACTGGTTGTAGTGTTTTCCAGGTTGGGTGTGAA
>JAVQJD010011650.1:0-11739 GCA_036023655.1 Nannoperca australis
ACACACACACACACACACACACACACACACACACACACACACACACACACACACACACACACACACACACACACACCAAGTTTTGATACTTGGGTCATTGCTATTTTACCGAAACAGAATTAGAGAAACCAATACCTACTTACAGCATTATTTTATTATTTAGCATAATTGTTTTAAACATTTATGATTGAATGTCAGAAGATTATGAATGCTTTTTTATCACAATTTTTCAGAGGTACTGAAATGAGAAAACAGTATCTTCACAGATTATCTTAATTTGTTTGTTTGCTTGTTTGCTCTTTGCTTGATAAATTTCTTAAACAATTACCATTTTAACAATATTGTATGTTCATTTTCTGTGGACCTACTAATTGATTAATGAACAAATAGTTTCAGCACTAATAGTGAGACCTGAAATTGATCCACTAGCAACCACAAATGTAAACATGGTGCCAAGTCATCTTTCTCTTCACACACACACAACCTCAAGTCAACGGCATTACTCTTTACTGTTCTATACAGTTATTTTATCTCACAAACCTACCTTTCTCTGTCTGTCTCTGTGGCCCATACAGTGTGCACACAGAGAAACACACACACATGCACACCACAATAAAATGAAATGGTTGTACTCGGGCCAAGTCCAGGGATAGCCTAAGGATAGGGAACAGTTGGCTGCCACATTTGGCTGGTTCCACACTGTTAGTCAGATATGGGCTCAAGTGTGCAGGGGGAATGGTCTTTTAAATGATACCTACCTAAATGAACTGTCTGCGTCTGTGTGCTTACATTGTTGTGCATTGTATGCAAATGTGTAGGAAATGCACACATACTGCACACACACGTGTTTATACGTAGACATATGTGTATGTAAACGATTGTATGCTTGTACTTGGGTTTACATCTGTCATTAGTTGACAAGTTTTTTCCTGAACATAAGCAAGCTGTCCTGCCAAACTGGTCCATTACACCTGCTTGTAAAAATGTCTGTGTGTACTCATGCAGGCTTAATTTCTTGATTCTTACATTTTCTAATTCATGATGACTTTTTGGTAATATATCTGATATCTGCTATTTCAAAGAAAATGGAAATGTGTGTTAATGGTTACTGCTTTGCAACTACCAGTATCATTAGTGAAGTCTCTAATGTGTTGTTAAAACATTCTTGTGCCCACAGCATGCTCACATTGCCACATTATTACCTTGCTTCATTTGAATATTCTTTTATTATCCACAACCTTCTTTTGTGTTGGTGCAGACCACTGTTTTTCTTTTATTTTATTATCTGTTCTTTGAACTCCTCACCCATATCCATCCTTGGTCACTGTCACATCTGCTTATACAAAACACAGCAAAAATATATATATAGTTATAACATGAATAAACTATACATTTTATCTCTTGTTTTGTTGTCTCTTCAAAGATTACTACTTAGATGAGACAACAGTGTTTTTAATTGCATTGTACAAATCACCTTAAAAGCATAAGATGGTCTCACTGTGGCTTCATTACAGACTATAGTCCCCTCATAAATTGGAGTAAATGCTATCCGCAGGCAGCGACCTCATGACTGTTCAGCAGATAAGACTGGGATTATGAATTAAAGAAATAAATGATTAAATTGGTATTTAAAACAATTACCAAAACATATCCTGAAAGTTTAATGGTTTAGCAGATTCCCCTGTCCAGATGAAGACATCTGTCATTCTCTACAAAAAAAACGAAAATGTAATATTTTACTTAGTAAGTGAAATGTTCAAAACATTTTACTATTGTTTTTTACTCTGTAAAGACCTCTATCCAATCTCTTTGTTAAGTTCTTTATTGTGCAATACTGTATGAGGAAGGTGCGTAATTGTCCCATTTAGAAAGCTTGACCTTGCTAGAATCTAATTAATTAGTGTGGTATGAAGGTTAATTAGTAACGAAGGATGTCCATGCATCATAAAGCCCCTTGTCTTAACCCACTGTGGCAGTCAGGCAGAAAAATAGTCATCAGTCTTCCCCTTGGTGAGAATCTGAAGTGATACTCATGAGAGTTCATTTCTGTCCAACTCTTGTTCATTGACCCCGTCTGGCATGAAAGGTAAAGGCTTTACCAGGTGGGATTCTGCATTTGAATAATCAATGAGTTAATGGGATGTCCCATTGTATTTGATGAATGAGGTTTGTGACACAGAAGGTGAAAGTTGCATCCATCTTCACTGCATAAAGCACCATATAGAATGTACAACACAGCAGTAAGATTTGGACATTTCTTCATCATTAGGATGAATTATTATACTGCACTTATTGGAAATGTTGGGGAGAAAATAGGACCAGTAAGACCTTATAAACATTGATTATTTTTTTTATCAAACCTGATCTGAGGCATTACTTTAAAAGGTTAAACATACAGTTACAGTTAAACATTTTGGGAATTACCCTTATTCATTTTCCTTAGTTAGATGAGATATTTGATGCCACTCTCAAGTTTATATGGCAAATATATAGCTGGAGCCACCAGTATGTGTTAAATGTGTTAAACTTTTTTTAATACAGTACAGTACCATGTTGAGGGTCCTTGTGAAACAAATATGTAGATTGAACCTAAAGACTGGAAATTGGAGAAAACTGCTAGCCTGGTGCTGTCCAAAGACAACTAAGCTTAAGCATACTAATGTCATAGATGTATATAAACAAAATGTCACCTTTTTCCACTCTTTATGCTAAGTTAGCCAACTGGCTGCTGCAGCTCCAATTACATGTTCACTATACAAACATGAGAGAAGTATCAGACTTATCTTGTAACTCTCGGCAGGAAAACAAATAAGCGGACTTCCCAAATTGTTGAACTCTTATTAAGTATTATGCCTCAGAAAAAAATCATAGTATGTAGTAAATGGGCCACTGCTTTTGTTAAGTAGCTTTTGTTCTGTAGTTGCCATTCCTTGTCACACACACTCAAATAGGGTTACACACAAACACATCACTGGCAGCATCATACCAATGTAAGCTATGATTGCTTTATTAGGAGGGGTAGAGCTAGCGAGGTAGTGGAAATCAGGTGGGGTTCTTTTAATATTTATAACCCTACCCAGCCACGTCATGATGTGTAAATAAGCTCCTAGCCTGAAATGGTTATTATGACAAAAGGGGAGATTTCATAGCTAGCTACCCATGGGTTTTAAATCATAAGTGAACTCCATGGGTTGTGGTGGTGGTGGTTGTTATATGGGGGCAGTGCTGATAGATGTTAACAACACAGATATTTTCATAAAGCTGTAATTGACTGTCAAGTAGTGAAGAAACTGTGTTATGGGCAGGGCTCCAAACTATTTCCGTGGAATCAATGTCAATTAGGTTTAAATAAACAGACCCAACACTAAAATGTAAATAGGGACAAACAACACTACAGCAATGTAATGGACATTGTAATAAATCCTCAGGTTAAGTTAGCCTACTGGACAGCCATTGAGACAGTGCTGGAATAGAAATATATTTTATGTGTGCAATAAAGTCATGGCTATTTATGACAATGCCATACAGAAATATAATGTGAACGTTGTTTATAGGAGTTGGAAATGTTCATGCATATAGTATTGTTGTAAAATACACAAGTTGATGTATTTACCCTGTCAGCATGGATATTTATGGTGCTCAATTTAACATTTTAACAATTTTTAATGCACTAAATTACTACAATAGTGAAACAATCTTTGCAGATAATGAAGTCAAAATTATTTCACTTGTATCCCAGGTAACATATAATTGATTATAATCATGGATTCCCTGTTATTCAAAATTAAGTCAACCAAGTAATAATTTTTACAGCAAGGTTTGTGTATTATTCATCCTCTACTTTCTCTCCCCTTTAAAGCTGCTTCGCTAAGCATAACACTTCTCAATCAATTCTTTTGTAGCCAGCACACACACTGTTGCTGTGAAATAAATGGTCCTTTTTATTGTGCTGACGAAATTCCAGTTTTCCTTTTAGTTTTTCCAAAATAAATGCTTTTCCTTCTTTTCCTTAACTCCACTCAAGTTCTCCCAGGACTTTTTTCCCCTTTTTTTTTTTCTCAAGGGCCTTGTTTTGTTCAGTTAGGACCTAAAGGCAGCCATTTGTATGCCCTTACATCCCACAGGGAACCCTCCACAGAAGCCACTACCTTGAGCTTTTCATATGATTTTGCAATCAAAACGTTGGGAAATGCTCAAGTAGAGGTGGCTATCAAACTGCTGAGATGTGCAGTTTTCCATCTATCTATGGAGGGGTAATTGACAGGAAATGTAGGTGAGAAGAAAGCAGAAGGAAAAGAGCCTTTTATAACTGTCACAGGTGTAGGATTGCCTGCCTGTTGCTGAGTCTGCATAGTGGTTCTGTGATTGGGGCAATTTAACGTGGGGAATAGGAGATTCGAGGGCATGTGGATGGATTGCCTGTCTGTCACAGCATTTGCACTGTACATAGTGGATTTCTGATTAGGGCATTTCAAATAACACAAATGATTGAGAGTGGTGTGACAAGGACAATACATCAAGTCACGCAACTAGCTTCAAATGTTGTGTTTTTTGTTCAGTTTGTACATTTTGCTACCATCTTTTGTGTGGAATAGACAGACTTGTAGTTTTAAAACAACAATTGTAATTTACCTTCTTTATGCTTCTAAGAATCAATGCAACTTAGCAGTTTAAACAACTTAACATACCTCTCGGCTATTGCCATATCACTTAGGACAACATGGACCATTGCAAGCAAATAGTTAATGTTTTAGAGCCATCATCATGTTCTTAAAAAATGACACTATCATATCTCTAATTTCCCCCTTGATTATATTAACTATATTAACTTGTTTATACAACATATTTAGCATCCAAAAACACTCTTCTCTTCTCTTCCTCTAAATACATTACCGTCTTCTCCTCTCTGTGAAATAGCAGCCACGGGAAAATTACTGTAAAAGGAGGGCAAATCAATAGAAAGGAACAACGTTCACCACTTCCTACAGAAGCCAGGATTAGATTAGAGGTGTTAAATACTGCAGTAATACCAGCAGTACCAGCTTGTGGTAGCCCAGCCTTACAGAAGTTACAGGAAGTTTGCTTTGCACATCAGTCGGTATTTTAATGTTATGTTCAAAACATTTCTGAAGAGTACGGAACAGATTGTAATTGTACATGCAGGTGCACACTCGTAGGTGTCAGATGTGCACTGTCAATGTGCAATGTTATATTATACAATATTATGTTATGTTATACAGTATGTGTGCAACTATCTGCATGTATATTTTTGTACTGCAGCCTTGGGAAAATGCTTGTGTACCTATTCATGTTCTTGTGGTTGTGTGTGTGTGTGTGTGTGTGTGTGTGTGTGTGTGTGTGTGTGTGTGTGTGTGTGTGTGTGTGTGTGCATGAGAGAGAGCGAGAGAGAGAGAAAGAGAGAGAGAGAGAGAGAGAGAGAGAGAGAGAAAGGGTATGTGTTAAATGTGTAGGTGTAAGGCAGAAGTAAGCCGAAAAATTGCAGAGGACTAGCAAGACTTGCATGGCAATGAGAAAAGGGACACTAATTCTTTCATTTGATGTTCCGTAATTATGGTGTCCACTGCCTAGTCTGGCACACTGGCCAGATTTATGTCCTTTGCTATCAGTGTGTGTGTATGTTGTGTGTGTGTGTGTGTGTGTGTGTGTGTGTGAGAGAAAGAGAGAGAGAGAGATTGAAAGAAGAGATAAAGTAGGATAGAGAGCAACGGAGAGCTAACAGGCAAGGGGAGGAAGGGGTGGGAGGCAGAGCGAAGACATTTAAAGAGTGTTATAAAACAGAGCCTCCTGTCTTAAATCACAGGCCTTGTCCCAGTGGAGGTAGGCTGAGATTACTATGATATAAGGTGTTGGCTGAATACATTTACATGTTCTCAAAGACAAATTCACCTTGTTGGAGCTCAAGCCATTGAGATTTTAGTGTTAGGGAATTGTAGATACAGTACATGTTTTCATGGTCTTCATTGTCATTGTCTTTGTGTTGCATTCTTTACTGCTCAAGTGATGGCGTGTTGCCTATGGAGCAGGATCACACAAAATGACTAGCTTAAATTCAGTGATGTAACCAGTTACATCGCACCATTCATCTCAGTTTTTTATTCAATATCCCCAAGGGTGAAAAACATGGCCACTTAAACATTTTATCATTGTTTTTTTTCCAATTTTGAGGCCATGGTCATCAAATCATTCAGAAACAACATGGGATCTTGAACCAGTAATGTAACTTTACTAATGGCATTTAGTTGTATTGATTTTCTATAAAATACATTGATATATCAATTTGACAATGGTATTGATCACTTTTTCTGTATCGACAAAATTTGTACGATTCTACATGTGGATTGTACAAATGACAAACTTTTTGATGAAAAAAGTTGCAGATATGCAAAAATAAGACATGCAATTATATTATACATATATACATACATACATCATAATACATAAATAAGAGACTGCATCATTTCTGCTCTTTACCCTGAGTTAAAGCTGGTTTGAAATGTTGTCTGGGCATGCAGTTGATTTCAGTGTCAGGGCCAGTCTAATTCAGTGACCTGTGAAAGTGTCTCTTCACACACAGTTTCCCACACACTGAGCAACAGCTACAGTAACAAGCTCAGCAAGCTCCAGGTGTGTGGCCTCCAAGCTGACATTCTCCCAGCATGCACGCACTAGGACTTTTCTGGACTGTACCACTGAACAGATTGTAATTACAGTATCATTTTGCATCATTTATATGAGAATACTTTCATTTATGTTTACCACAGAAGATTCCCATAAAACAAAATATTACTTTTGTAATATGCTTTTTGTAAATATTGGCAAATTGTCTGTCTTCATTCACTTAAAATGTGTGTTCTCCTTGACCTTTAGTCCCTTGTATTTTGCACTGACTTAATCAATAACCTTCCAACAATACATCACTTTTAAGTTTCTATTCAGCAATGGTTCTGTTTCCTTAGCAGTATTTCATGATATCCATTAAGCTCACTTTGGTTGATGTTACTACGGTAAAAAATAACAATCGTAAAAGCTGTCCTTTAGTGTCCTTAATTACTGGGGGATATTACGGCCTGTTTGTTGATATTGTAACCTCCCTCCCTCATGACCTGTGAGACTTTTAACCCTTTTAAAGATGATTTATTGCAAATACGCATTCTTTTTAATTATCCCTGCAGCAAGGTGTCCAACAGATTTGTAAAGCCATTACTGAAAATCAATACTCAGCTTTTAGGTGATGAATTAATTAATGAAGTGTGAAGTTTACCCTGACTGAGGGCCCATTGATGAAGAATGAAAGAGACATAGAGAAGGAGAGGGAGAGAGAAAGAAGGAGATGTGGTTGAGGTGACTCCTAATGATTCCGTATCAGTTGGTATGGAGCATTTTAGCACTCCGTTAATTGCACTTAATTTGTGTTTTGATTGAAATAATTTGAGGGCAGGGCTGGGAAACAAACATTTCTCTGCTGGAGATGGGTGAGTAATTTCCCCCTTGTGCCTTTGGCAGCCAATCTCCCAGACTGGCTAAATGGATCATTATCCTAGGACCAATTCAACCGAAAGAATTTAGTCTTTGAAGCTCGACTGATTCTTTTTCCACCCTTTGTTTTATTCATTTTTATCTACGTGTTTTGCTTGTGCTTTTTTCTCCAAACCTTAAGCCCCAATCTTAACAGCCCTTTGACAATCTGGGAATAAATCCCACCTATTTCTGTACACTCTTTAACTTGTGGCCTTAAATTAACATCTACACCATCATTACTGAGCTCTAAGAAAGGCGGTTTGGTTTGCAACTATGCAATTCATTCATGAAAAACCTAGCTGTCTACAGATGGGTGCTTACCCATTGTGGGCTGATAAAGCAAACATGATGATGAAAGCCAATGAAATTCAGTCTGCACCTGTGGGACAGAAAAAAGAGCATGTGAAATATGTGTGTGACCTGTATGTTCTACATACAAGCAGATATATATTTTTTAACATATGCAAAACATTTTGCAAAATGTCTCATTCTATGCCATGTCTAAATTAAACAGCCCTGTGGCTAAAATGACTACTTTTCTTAGAGTGCACTACCTTACACCTAATAGTCCCCATTATTCATGGCCCTACAGCAGAGGTCACTGCCATGGGGTTTACTTTTTTTTTACCTCTCTAAATTGGAAGTCAAGAGAAAATGAATCGAGACACCCACACATGGAATGAGCTATAGGTTTGACTTTGACTTGTCCTCAAACTACAAAGTGAAAAAAATAGTTTTATATATGTCATGTGTACTGTTGGAGATTGTGCTGGAGGTCAGCGTGGGTGCTGATGTCACAGGGAATTGTGGGTGAAATATTAAGAGGGTTTTTTTTTTTGTTTCACCTAGGTTGTTTTTTTTTCTTTTCATTGACACAAAAGATTAAATATCAAATTTAATTTAAATTGAAACAACTGTTGTTAGGGATTTTGTTTGGCTAGACATTAAATGATAGGCAACACCATATGCTGCTGTATCACTCTGTGCTCCTTAGTTTTTGATCAGGTGATGATGAGTTTAAAACACCAAGCTAATGCAAGTCTTTTAACTCAACATTTTCTTCATGGAATTTTTTGTTCTGTAATACCACTTAAGCAGCAACAATTATAAAACCAAATTGAATGAGATAAAAATAAAAAGTTTGAATATTTAGCACAAAAAGACAGAGTCCTTTTCTCCCACACTATATAGCTGATTAGTAGATAAGAAGTGCATTTGCCCCAGCTTTCACTTAGTCTTAAAATCTGATATTTTTTAGGTCCCCAGGAAAAAGCTTTATGAAGAAATGATTCACCTCAAGCAATATACTGACCACCCAATCCAGAGCACGTCTTCAATTTTCCACAACTGCCAAGAGCAAGTTATTTCTGATAACACAGACATCTGATAAATTGGTGATTTTAACAACCAGCGGTTGAATTAAGATGATGGGTTGAAGCCTGGAACTGTTTGTCACCTTGCAAGTTCAAGGTCTGGCTTTTGAAAATTGAGACATTTTGCCATAAGATTGAAAAATCCTCTTTAGCTGATGTTCACTTTCTTGAGCTTGACCTTTTCATCTTCCAGGCAGGAATATTGTTATGTTAGAGGAGAACAGAGTCATTTGGGTGATTCTCTGCTAAATATAAACACAGCAAGCACAGTTATATTTCTGTTTTATGATTTTTATGTTTTATGACATGGGGCATATTCTAGTCAAATGTGCATATGCCTTAACAGGTTCTACAACACATTATTTATTATATGATATACAATTTCTAAAACCATCTTAGTTTTTAACTTTAAATCAAGCAAATTGAGACTAAAGGGTCCTTTATGTTGTATTCGTACATTACGCACATACGCAAACATGCCATGGCATTATTTTAAAGAAATCAGACAGACACCTTCAGAAGCATAATGCATTGCTCATACCAAACTATCTAGCAACAATTACAATGCACATTTGCCTGTATCATTATTTTTCTAATTACAGGCGAATGGTGGAGTCTGATAGGATTTTATGTCTTTCAGTAGGTCCACTGTCTGTCAGGCAAGATGGATCCCCCCTTGGGGTGAGCAATATATCAGCTTTGCAAGTCCATATATTGTCTTAAGCATGACGTAATGTAGCACTGATCCATCTAGGTACTCTCTAATATGAGCATGTTAATTTATGGGGCATTCAGACATTGCAAGGCATTTCCTGTTTAGAGGCCGCTGGTCCACTCAATATTTTATGTTTCCTAGTAGTTAAGATTCAGGGTTTACACAAATTCAGATGACTTCACTTTATAGATATATTATTTCCAGGTTTGTAGACATGTGGGCCTCTGCTGAAGATGTACAGTTATTCCCTGAGGAATATTGCACGCAAGATAAGAAAAACACACTTAACTATCATTTTACGTTGTCAGTATAATCAGCTCACTCCATAGACAAGGGGGCGTAAACAACCAGTGGCGGTAACGAGGCAGCACTATGGAGTGAATGTAGTCTCAACATTATTTGTAAATGTGTATTACATAATTTGCAACTGAAAAACAAGAATTGTAACTGAGAAAGAATTTGTAAAACAACAACATCTGGGCTTTCAGCATGTTTGTGTTTAATTTCAAAGTGGGAAAGATGTTTTTCTAAATAGAATAGCTTGTTGCCCCTCGGTTAGAGCCACTCGGTTTTTTTCCCACTCCGTGGCAGAATTCTACTCCCCTGCGCGTGAATGAGCATTCACTTCACATTGCCGCTTATTTTCATTCAATTTGATCTGCGGCTCGGTTTTACATGTCGCTCTTCCTTATGACACAATTTGTGTTTATACACTTTCTACCACTCAACAAAGACCAGAACATCACAAGAGTAGCAGCTTCTCACACAAAAGCAATCCTATATTTAAGATTTTCGGTTTTTGCAATAGAGATAGACGACCCATACTGTACACCGTAACATCCATGATAAATTATGAGAGCACTTAGAATGCTTAATTGTTGTTTATACCCCCAAAATTCAGCCCCCACCCATATATTTTGTTTGCCAATTCTGAGAAACTTCACATTTATTGTGGTTACATCTTTGGGTCACTGGATGGTACCTTATAAAGTAAATGCTTGTAGTAACAACAGGGACCATTTTGCAGATTTTGGGAGGCCCAGTGTTATGCTGCCAAAATAAAATGTAAATGCATGCTGTGTTTAAGTGCTGGTGGACAACTGGGACATGTGGGCTTTATGGCATATTCATGTTTAATTTTCAAAGAAATGAATAAACACAATGACAGAGATGAAAACATATTCAGTGACAGTGCACCTTGACAAATATGGGAACATTATTGGTGAAGGGATTCTTATGCTACAAAAGATGACAACATAAATGTTCTTCGTTTTGCCACTATAAACAACCCTTTAACATGATACAATTAGCCACCAGAAACCCCATTATTAAAAATATATATCCTGCCACTAATCAGCAAATAGAGATTTAAAGACTTGAATTAATAAGTTAAGAAGGGGACTATGCGCTCGAACAAAATCTATAACAAATCAAATTAGAAAGATTAATGCTGAGAGGTGTGAAGTGTACAGTCAAATGTCAGAGGCTACATTGAATGTGGGATGTCTTTCATTGGAATACATATTTTCTGGATTTTCAGGGGAGATTCTGTGATTTCAAGGTATTGTAAGTAAGCACAGGCAAGAGGGCTATTAAAGTTCACAAAGGTTCACTGATAGTGGAGTTTAACTGTTCAATTTCAAACTGTGAAATCTTTATAATTCTTTCCTAAAACATGCTAAATGCAATGTAGTGGCTTTCTTTCTGTGATGGAGATGTGTGGGATAGGTATGTGATAGAGAGGGAAGGATACATACATATATTGGTAAAGTAAAGGCAAAGTAAAATTTAAATGTAAACACACAATGTATGTGTCAAGGCGGGGGAGAAACGGGGACCCAGAGAGCAGGCGTAGGCCGAGGAGGAACTGTCAAAATACTTTATTTTAACTCACTTGGAAACATAGGACAGGGAAACGCGGGACATCAGGTGCAGGAACTCGAACGCAGAAATCAGATGGGGGAAATCTCATGGAACGATCACATGGAACGATCACATGGAATGAACAGAGACAGAACAAAGGAAACCACCAGACTAAATAGACACGACAAACGATGGGAACAGAAACAGGTGGGTGACAAGACACAGGTGACTAATCAAAAGGGGAGGGAA
>JAVQJD010011652.1:0-21709 GCA_036023655.1 Nannoperca australis
ATATATTGTCCTATATGTAGTCATATTCCTAAAATATCTTTTTTAAATGTAAGTATATAGATATATGTGTATATATGTGTGTTTCAGAGTTAGTAGTATTTATGCAGTTTAGAATGAGTGGGAAATAATATTGTTGGTATAATGTTTTGCAATTTGAGGTGTAATGTATTATTTTTGTGAAATAATACCAGTTTACATCATTATTAAACAGCATTTTGATCGAGTGTCAGTTTAGATGTGTTGTTCATGTTACCTCTTCTACCCGGGTTATATATTATTAAGCTAATGTTAGTTTTTCAGCTGTTTCAGTTATTTACAAAACTGTTAAACCTGGTAGTTACTGAGATTAAAATTTAATTAACAACTAATTTAGTTTTAGTAAAATATGTAAGAACTAGTTTGTGTGGTGCAACTTTCTTTAATTTAGTGACTGTACATCTCTACCTAAACACTCAAGTTACAACTAGGCTAAGTTTGACCTTCTGCACATGTTACACATCTAAAACTGAATGTCGAGTATAGACCATGTACACTTAACAAACATGTCTTAAAATTGGACTGTGAACCATGTACACTCAACAATGACATCATAGTTTAGACAGCGAAACACTGTATACTAAGATTAAACGTGGCCTTTTAATTTCCAATTATCTAATATTATCCTTCAGTTTGTAGTGTTTGTACTGCAAATAAGCATTATGGTGAGGGTAAGATCATTTTAACTCAAATTCTATCTCACAAATCTCTTTGGATCATTTTCTTGACATTAGTGAAGGGATGTGCTTTGATCTGCCTTTCAAGATATCAACACTTTTTAGGAACTTCCTGAAACAAATACATAGAAGCAAATTGAATCTTGTCCTAAAGGCAGACTTTTTCATTAGTTTTGAGAGAAAAAAAACATAGTATTAATGAATATGAGAATATCTGAGAATATCTCTCTTCCTCTGAGGGGGGATGAGTAATGATTTCATGTTTCACTTCATTGCCAGTATGAGGCCGAACATCTTCCTGGGGGTGAGTGAGGGCTCAGCTCAGTATAAGAAGTGGTACTATGAGCTGATGATTGACCAGGTGGACCACTTTGTGACCAGTGAGCCCTCTCACCTGAGGGTGGGCTGGGCCAACACTAAAGGCTACGCTCCCTACCCTGGAGGAGGGGAGGGGTGGGGAGGCAATGGAGTCGGAGATGATCTCTACTCATTTGGTTTTGATGGACTCCACCTCTGGTCAGGTCAGTGGGAGGAAGAAGATTCTGTGTTTGTGTGTGTAACTCAGATTATATCATAATAAGCGAATGTATTAACAATGAATGCTAACCCTGAGCTACAGCCAGGTCATGTCTAGACAGAATTAGTTCCCTGCAGGGAATATCTCCTTGCCCAGAGTTTGTGTAACTGTGTGTATTTGTGTGTACAAATTTGCATGTTCAGTCGTGTGTGTGTGTGTCTGTGAGTGTGTGTGTGTGTGTGTGTGTGTGAGAGAGAGAGAGAGAGAAAGAGAGACGTGATTTGTGCCAGCATCACTCACTACGTCATATTTCACATATCTGCGTGTGTGTGTATCCTGAACAGGTCGTATCCCGCGGGCGGTTGCGTCCTTGAACCAGCACATCCTGACCTCAGAGGATGTGGTGAGCTGTTGTCTGGACCTGGGAGCTCCCAGCATCTCCTTCAGGATCAATGGACAGCCTGTTCAGGGCATGTTTGAAAATTTCAACACAGACGGGCTTTTCTTCCCTGTCGTCAGCTTCTCTGCAGGGGTCAAGTGAGTGTTTATTTGCGTCTTCTGTGCGGACAGACTCCCTGAAATTCCTCGATGATGAATGAGCTACACACAAACAAAGTCAGATGAGACAGACAAGCTGAAACCAAAAACAAATGAATAAAGAGCCATCTTTGGGACACCCAAAAATTGAGAGAGATTGAGAGAGTGTATGTGTATGTGTATGTGTATGTGTATATGTGTGTGTGTGTGTGTGTGTGTGTGTGTGTGTGTGTGTGTATATATATATATACTGCATACCTACACAAACACTGCCTGCATGAAATCCTACTCACTCTGGTCCAAATTCATTTATTGTCAAGGCCTGGGCACAGGTAAAATAGGCTGGCTTCATGTTCTGCTCTGTTGCCATGGTGACCACAGATTGTGTGATTGACAAGACTTTAAAATGGAATTTCAAGCTCCAGCAGTTTTTTCATGATTCAATGATTGACTCTGACTTTGCAGAGCGTAAAGCAGCATTTTACATTAACAGCTTTTACTCTTTGAAGCCCAGAGATAGTTGACACAGTTAGGCCAGCCTGATTTTATTTGGTAATTTGTGAAAACGTGAACTCAATCCTTATTGACTGATTCTCAAAAAGTAAAACCATGCCTCACGGTGTGTGAGCAGTGTAAAGGGAATTGAGAGTTGCATGTGATGTGATGTGATGTAATCATGTATAATGTTTCCCCATTCACAGTCGTAAGTACAGCTGAAGCTAATAGGAAATACATTAGTTTTGTTGCTCAGACGTTTCAATAAAAAACAAAAACGCTAGAGGAATAGTCAGGGTCACACCAAAGTCATTAGGCTTCATCGTACTTACATAGCTTATACAGAAAGAGACAGGAGATCTCTTTCCAAGGAGAGATTGAGGGACAACAGTAACCACAGGTCCAGATGTCGGAGGTGGTGCTCCTGTGTCATTCTGCTCTTTTATTCTTATTTTTGTATTTCCAATTCCCCCGTACTCCACTGTTGGCTCGGGAGTGTGTCAACAACCATCTTCTTTTTACAATACTGATGGTGTTGCCAGATGCTTCTTCTCCCAACTCAAGAGTGGAAATCAGTTATTTTATGCTATCATAACATTCATTCTAAGTGAAAAATCCACAAAACTAAATTAGACTATTGAGTTACAAGACTGCCAGCAGCCAGCTTGTATTTAGTCTATTTCTTACTGTTCATGATTTGCAGAGTTAGCGTTCAGCCTTTCATATAAAAGTGCCACCTTATAACCACTTTTGTGTGGGTTATGACACTTCAGAGCTTGTACTTGAATCTGACCCACTGAACAGGGGCAACATCTCCACGGATTTAAACAGAAAATGACATCTTTCTCAGGCTGCAGTCAGAATGGGTTTGGTTGCGTCACCACTACTACTTGAGTAGCTATTTTGGGCAGCCTCAGGAGAGCCTCTTCACAGTGATGACCTGAGATGTTTTTTTTCTAAGTCTCAGAGCTAAACTTGTCCCTGTTAGAGCAGAGGATGGATTTGATTGAAGAAGCAGTTACTTTTAGCCGCATGGTTGGTTTTCTTTTCATTGGCGGCTCCTTTCATGAATAGCTGTCTTATTATCAGTTATTATTAAATATACATTTATATTTACACACACTTTTCCCCCCCATTAATTAACTTTTTTCTCCTAAATTGTTATTGTGTAGAATAATAAAATAAGCCAACAGATGACCAACATTTTATCTCATTAGGGTGCGTTTCCTGTTGGGCGGTCGACATGGTGACTTTAAGTTCCTGCCTCCATCAAGTTATGTTCCGTGTTATGAAGCCCTGCTGCCAAAAGAGAAAATGAAGGTGGAGCCGGTGAAAGAGTACAAGAGGGATGTGGATGGAGTCCGCGATCTGCTGGGTACCCCGCAGTTCATGTCGCAGGCCTCCTTCATCCCCACACCTGTTGAAACAAGCCAGGTACACTAACAGGAGGAGAGCAGAGTGATGATTCCTAAGAAATACGTCTTAATAACCCTCTCACTGTTTAACCTTTTCATGCCTGTTTCCTCAGATTGTTATGCCACCTCATTTAGAGAAGGTTCGAGACAAGCTAGCTGAGAACATCCATGAATTGTGGGGCATGAATAAAATTGAGCTTGGCTGGTCATACGGCAAGGTGAGGAGTATGCTGATTTTTCATTTTATATTATATAATACTCGTACAAGACAATCATCACTCTGGATCAAAAGATAAAGAAAGCATAATCCATAAATTTTGCCCTTGTTTGTGGAAAAAATGTTCTTAACAAATTTGAGTTAAAGACTAGTTGTTAGCTGAATTGAATCATCAAAAGCCTGTACGTCATCTTGCTTTCTCTTTTATAATTTGCGGTTCACACCAAAAAGAGGGTAAGTGGAAAGAACACTGTCATTTTCCATGTTAGAAGCTTTTCATACCATTCATGTAGATGCTTCATTCCAATTTGTTTGTAGGTAGCAGATTCATTGTGTCTGTGTTTCAGTGTAAGTCATGAATTATAAAGTATTGTTTCTCCTAAGGGCAGAACAGGGTGTTTTGGCAATTTCAGCACAGCGATAAACCAAGAGGAATAGCCTTTATTTTAATTGTCTTTATTTAGTTTCGGCTATTTTATTGATTCTCTAAAAACATAATCCGTTTGACATTTTGGGAAAAATGCTTGCTTGTTTTTTTGCTGAAAGTTACATGAGAAGTAACACAGAGTTAGCTTAGCATTTCTTAGCATAAAGACTATAAAGGTCTGGCTCTGTTCAAAGTCCAAAGAAACATTCAGATTCCAGACTTTTATTACTTATTAAATAAACAAGATACTATGTGTTCATTAGTGAGCTTTAGAGACGTTGGAAGAAGAGCCAGGCTTGCTGTTTCGCCGTGCTTTCAGTCTTTATACTAAGCTTACCATCTTTTAATCCTATGTTCATGCTTAATGAGCAGATCTTTCAATTATACAGCAACGTGTATTTCCCAAAATATCCAATTGTTCCTTTAAAATGTGTTAATGTCTTTAGTATTAGTTATCTAGGATGCCTACTGTAGGATATATTGTACAAAATCAAGTTAAAGACACCGAAATTATGCACTATTTCACCCAAATTCTTTAATTACATATGTCATTATGCCATCAATTAATAAAACATTAATATTTTTGCCCTTTTTGTCTGCAAAGACATAAAGTATTGCCAAAGAGGCCTGTTTTGCCCTTAAAGGAACAGATGACAACACAAACAACAATATGGAACACAGCTCTTATGTCTATAACACAAACATACATCAGATCAGAATCATCCGTCTGTTACTAATATTGCCAGCTTTGTACAGGCCTTTGCCATTTCTAATGCCTCAACGGAATCTTTGATTTAGCATGAAGGTATTTGTCAAGTGTGACACCTGTTTAATAAATTGAAATGTGAACTTTTTTTCTTACTTAAGCTCAGGGGGTTTAGTGGCTCTAACAATGTGTCAAATAGCGAGAACATGAGAAAACATGTTGAGAGAAAGTTACGGTGCACATCAGATTAGATGTATTTTAAATATGGTTACACTGCAGCTCATTCTGTGGTCTGTAGTTGTCATTCATCATGATTACAGCTGCATTCATAGAATATGCCCTACATCAGATGAATAAGCGAAGTATTGTTTGGTATTTAGCCCTGGTTGCATAAAAATACAATTTTCATTTGTTGTTTGTTCCACAAATGTAATTCTGTAAGAGGAAGAACTGCCAGACAAGAGATGTCCCATAGAGTTCTTGTACTATTCACAAAAGAGCTGGCTGGTGTTCATTGGACCCACACACACAGCTGCATATCTGTACACAGCCCTGCATGTTTTCTTGGTAAACATCCACCATTGCCATGCCGCCTCCTCTGAGCAGCATTGCCAAAGGGATTATTTGGCATAAGGTGCAGCCTCGAATGAGGCCTTACACCTCTTACTTGGTATTCCAACTTTCTACCTATAAAACATGCTCCCTTCTTCCTCTTTCATAACATGCTCACTAGAGTAGACTGTGTTATCACTGCCACCAATAGCAGCCTGTATTAAACCACATTCCCTTCTCCTTTGTTGATCAATGACACTGACTTACAAGGCTGTGCATTTCATATGCATATATACTTAGTAAACGTTCCCACATGATGTACATGTATATAGAGTTACTGTAGACCAAAGCTGCAGGCAGCAAAGGGAAGTTGAAATAATATTTCTGTGGCTGTTCTTTTCCTCGCAGATAAGGGATGATAATAAGCGGCAGCACCCATGCCTGGTGGATTTTTCCAAGCTGCCAGAAACGGAAAAGAACTACAATCTGCAGATGTCAACAGAGACTCTGAAGTATGTTGAGAATATGGATTGATTTTCTCCACAGTACTCTTGTTTTCAAAGAGAAGAAGAAAGAGCGTGTGGGAGGAAGTCAATGAGAGAAACAGACAGATTAATTACAAACTAAAAATGATACGATGAGATTTTTTAGTTTTAAACTGTTGTTTATGAGCATCACATACACGACTGGAGGTAGATATAAACCCTGGTCAAGATTATTTGTATGAGCCAACTCACATGGAATATACTATTATGTGAGTATGTATAAATATGAATACGGTTCATGTTTGGAGTCTGCGATCTGATCAGCAGCAGCGACATCATGGCTTTCAGGTGAGGCTGACGGCTTAACTATACCACCATGATTAAAAGGGTGTGTCTGATATATGTTTCTGTGAGAGGAGTATGGGGTGTGAGTGAAGCAACAGTTCTCTTGCAAAGATCATTTTAATTTGGATAATTTTACCTCTCAAAACCAGATAAAAGTTTGCCCGTTGCTAAACTGTTGGCTTAAGCTAATGTTATACAAGTTACCTTGTATATCTCAATATCTTGTTTCCACATAAATCTATAAATTAATTTGTATAGAATAGGTTCTGCCCAAAGACCAGTTCAGAGTCACCCACAATCTAATTGAAGGAGTACAAACACATAAAGGATTAAAATAAATCATCTCTAAGAGAACAATAAATGCACATATGCATGTAGTCTGATATGACCCTCACTTGAGGGTTAGGAAATTTCCATTCCCAGTGTTGCTCAACCAAACAAGTCCTGCTGGTCCTTTCCCACTCATCAGTGGTGGTTCCGCTCATAAAGGTCCCAGTGAGACTTATTAAAAGTGCTTTGCATAAATGCTCTTGAAACGATACAGGAGGTCATTGAGGTTTGCTGTGATTAATCTTCATCTGTGGCAGTGACACTGATGGCTTTCTGAGTAACATCAAACTCATTTTAACTGTCACTTGGTCCTCTCACAAGGTGTGAAGAACTTTTGTCAAAAGCACTTCACACTTCATTCCTCTGGGTTTTCTTTGGTCTTTTTCTCCTGACAGATGAGGTCATGCACAATTTAACCCATTACTGCTCCGTTTGAACACTCCCCACCCCTCTATTGCTGTTGGATCTATATGTACTGTCGAAACAGAACCATCAGCAAGGTGTGGATTAAACCCAATCTGCAGATAAGCTTAATTTGTTCACTCACTTTATGTTGTTTTTCCCCACAGGACCCTGTTGGCATTAGGCTGTCGTGTAGTTCAGGTCAATCCAAATGCTGAGGCCAGCCTCAAAAAAATCAAACTCCCTAAGAAGTAAGTGTACATGCTTATATGTACTATCTAGTATCTCTTTAATTGGAACATATAATAGCTGAAGCCTTTTTATAGCAAGAGCAAAGATTAAATGATTAGTCAAAAGGTGTAAGGTGTAAACTCCAACTGTCCAGCAATATGAGGAAAAAAGAAATTTAGTGTTACTGCACGTACTGCTATGAAGATTAATATCAGGCTATAAATGTGGGTAAACTAGTCCTGGTGGATTTACACATTATTACTTCCATAACTGAGGGAAAATATTTTTTAATTATCTATTATCTATTTTCCTGTAGCTACATGATGTCCAATGGTTACAAGCCATCTCCTCTGGACCTGTCTGACATCAAACTGACTCCAGGTCAGGAGCTGCTGGTGGACAAACTGGCAGAGAACGCACACAATGTGTGGGCCAAGGACCGTATCAAACAGGGATGGACCTATGGCATTCAGCAGGTACACTGGATACGTACAGTTTGCTGGGATAAACACTTAAACGTTAAACTTTAAAAAGCACCCAAGATGCTTTTAAAGGTTTAAGCTTTCATTTCAAATCCAATTAAGGAAGCAACCCTATTGTTTTATTATATAAAGAAAAAGAGGCACGTTTTTTATTCTTTTTCTCTGCTTCCAGCTTTGCTGCTGTATTTTTTATGTGCTCAGGTTCTCCTTCATTGTTCATTGATTCACTTTCCATACAGTCTATTCCTTACAAGTGCACATCTCAGATGGTTTTTTTGGTCCAACATTTCCCAGCTACATGTCATTATTCAATACACAGCAAGATGTTCTGCAGTAAAATGCAACAAGACACAGAACATAAGGCGTAGAACACACTCACACACAATACATAATGTCTCCTCTCATCTGTTGAACGAACAAGTGCTTAAACACAGTGACAGTTAGCTTCTGTTAATCAGGCTTTTGGTGTATTTTGGTAGTGTTGCTTCTCCTAATATAACAAATTTTCCACTGCTATTTTCTCCCATAATGTGTCACCTCCCATATGTTTCATAGCTATATGAAATGAATCTTGTAAAGACCAGAAAGGTTTCTGATGATATTGTTTCTGTGGTCATAGCGTGGTTGTTTTGTTCTTGTTGTTGCTGTTTTTTAAGATATCTTTGCTGTTTTTTTCACCTTTATTGGACTGAGTGAGAATGAAGAGCCAGATAGGAAATTAGCTCTATTTTGCTAATAATGTGGTAAAAGAGGCTTTCTGTATGAATTCTTATGTTATTGTAAAGTGGCCATTTGTCCCTGCACTGCAGTTTTAACCAGAATTAGCAAATAAGGTTACACCTACATTTTAAAGGCATTGTACACACATTATAGTATATGTGACATTTCTATTTGACCTTTTCAGTCAAAGCTGTTACAAACAGTCTGTGATCTGCATAACCAGCACAAGATTTCTAATTAAGTTCCACAAATCTGCTTAAATAGAATAATATAATACTTGAAATGACACAGGAACAATAGAGGAAGGATGGACCACAGTAGCCCAATGGCAATAGCAATTAACATCTTAATTACAGGGATTGACAGCACAGTTGTAACAAACACAACAGTTATAGGATTAAGCTGGCTCTCTTGAGCCAGCCTCTAGGGGTAGTTGAGAATGTGTTTGCTACAAATGGGTGCATAACATTTTCTCTGATTGCTTCTTCTCCCTGCAGGATCTGAAGAGTAAGCGCAACCCTCGCCTGGTTCCCTATGTCCTGCTGGATGAGCGCACCAAGAAGTCGAACAGGGACAGCCTGCGGGAGGCTATCCGCACCCTGATTGGCTATGGATACAACATTGAGCCCTCGGACCAGGAAGGCGGTGAGTTTGACTCATGGACACACTCCTGTCAAAATGCACAGGCGTTCAAATTATACAGCACATGATAAAATGCTTGTTGCAAAGAATGGGAGAAATGTTATGACAAGTGTGACTTCATTATCCAGTCCAGATAAAGACTTCTGCCTCCCACCCCCTTTCAGTCTACAGTGAAAAGAATAGTGGTGTGAAATGATTGCCATTAACCTCACCCAATCACGGTTTTTGCAACGAATGGATCCATTATTGATAACTGATTTGTTTGAAAGGGATTCTGGTAATTTTGATGCAGCAATCTACACCCTGACGCTGTGACTTTCCCTTCCGCCTAGTAGGACAAGTGGTTGAGCGGCTCAGCGTTGACAAGGTCCGCTTCTTCAGAGTAGAGAGGACGTACGCGGTAAAGACCGGGAAGTGGTACTTTGAATTTGAGGCTGTGACGGGAGGAGACATGAGAGTGGGCTGGGCCAGACCTGGATGTAAGCCAGATGTGGAGCTTGGCACGGATGAGCTCGCCTTCGTCTTCGATGGATACAGGGTAAGCTGTCTAATCAATCTCGGAATATTTATTCACATTGTGTGGTGGAATTCATGTTGATTACACCACAGAAAAAGATCTCATCAAGTCAGTAGGATTCAATCCTAAAGTCAAGCATTTTTTATGGGGTTGTAATAATGTTTAAATATGTATTTTTTATATAGTATTATACTGACATGCCCTTTTCCTTTATTTAAACACTAGATACTTTAAACAGATGAAAGTTGGAGTCTGGAAATTTAAACAAATTTCAGGAAAAATAACTGCTGTAAAGACATTTTTTGTCGTATATATATATTATATAATCAGCTCCTGAGTGTTTCATGCTTGTTCACATACTGTATATAGGGTCACTGTCTGAACACGGGCAGCCGTTTGTTCGGGCGGTGCTGGCACACTGGGGACGTGGTGGGCTGTATGATCAACATGGAGGACAAGTCCATGATCTTCACCCTTAACGGAGAGATCCTCATCACCACCAAGGGCTCCGAACTCTGCTTCACAGACTTTGAAACTGAGGATGGTGAGAAAGTGTGCGCATGTAAATGTGGACGTGATGTGTGGTTACTGGGCCAGTTATATAGAGGCTTAAGGTCAGAGAGTGTCAGGCTGATAAGGTGATTGTAGAAATAGATGTTGGTCATATTTTAATAATGCCTTCACATGCAGAGCAAATAGCATTAACCTAGAATGACCATGCTGGGGATATAAGTGAAAATTAAGTGGCTCCCTGTAACGAAATCACCTTTATTTAATGTGACACTTTAAATTGCCTTTTTGAAAAGAGCTGGATTGATTTTCCCTCTCCTGCTGTGTGTGTTCTTAGAGGCTTTTTATTCTCTCCTCCCTCTGCTTCTCTCCTCCACTTCCTCCGGCTGTCCTTCAGGGTTTATTCCAGTCTGCAGCCTCAGTCTGTCTCAGGTGGGCCGTATGAATCTGGGGAAAGACGCTAGCACCTTCAAGTACTACACCATGTGCGGCCTTCAGGAAGGATTTGAACCCTTTGCTGTCAACATGAACCGAGAGGTCACCATGTGGTTCAGCAAGCGTCTACCCACTTTTGTCAATATTCCGAAGGACCACAACCACATCGCAGTAAGAACAAAAGCAGGGAAATATTTGTTGGTTAAAAAAATCACAAAATTGGTCATTGGATGAATGCAAACACTTTCTTCCTGGATGCAGGTAACCAGGATTGATGGCACCGTCGACAGCCCTCCGTGTCTTAAAGTCACCCACAAAACATTTGGCACCCAGAACAGTAACGCTGACATGATGTTTTGCCGTCTCAGCATGCCTGTAGAGTTCCACTCCATCTTCAAAACAAGTCCTGTAGTAGACATGAACGGTGTGCACGAGGAAGATACCCTTAAAATCAAACACAGGTACTCACCTTCTCAAAATCATCTATTTACTCCTCACTGCAAGCAGCTCCTTTCAGAGCAATATACCTAATCTACTTTTAGATTATTGACAATCACGACATCAAGTGGACACATCAAGTTGACTTTCAATTAGAATGCAACTATTTGAAGAAATGGTGATGCGGTTAAAGATGTTTAGTTTATCAGACATCCTATAATGGCTTTGATCATTACTCAGCAAATCAGACCTGAAGACTATAACTGTACAAATATCTGTCAACTGCTTTGTACTTGATGATCACCTATTAAATGTTGATTCTGATAGATATCCATTGAGATCTGTGAGGCACAGTGATGAAAGTAGACGAGTGGACTACGGCAGCATTACTATGGTACAGAATTTATTTTTTGTAATTATTACCATTTGCTTGCACCACCTGCAGTGTTGGCTAACTATTGTTGTTATGTGTCATTACAGTACTACCACTCGGTAAGGGTCTTTGCCGGTCAGGACCCTGCCGGCGTGTGGATTGGGTGGGTTACCCCCGACTACCATTACTATAGCAACAACTTCAACCTCAGTAAAAACCGAACTGTCACCGTAACCCTGGGTGACGAGCGAGGGCGAGTCCATGAGAGGTGAGACCATTTTCAGGGAAACAGTCTTGTTTGAACAATGGCTAAACATGTCGTCATGGATTCTTTCAGTAAGGCTTCACTTTAAGTGTTTTTTGTATTTATAAGCAATATTTAAACATTTCATCAACTTTATAAGACACTATAATATAGTTGTAAGCAGATTAAAGTGTTTCTTCATATATCTCAATCACTACAACTTCTTGTGTGGGCATAGGTAGAGGCAATGAATTACACTATTATGTAACCCGGTTGCAATATAAAATATGTCTTCAAGGGAAAAGTTATAATTGTTGACAAGTACTGTAAATTAAACACTTAAGTGTCTTTATATTTGCTTATAACTATATATTAGTGCATTATAAACATTTATCAAATGTTTATATATTGCTTATACATGCAAGATGGGGGACCTTTTTTCAACCAAGACAAGATGACCTGATATTTGCACTCTAACAGTGTGAGGAGGAGTAACTGCTACATGGTGTGGGGCGGTGACGTGACCAACGCTGCTCACGCCTCGAGTCGCAGCAACGTGGACCTGGAGATTGGCTGCCTGATAGACCTGTCCACCGGCATGGTGACATTCACCGTCAATGGCAAGGAGATATCCACATCCTACCAGGTACTGAACACACAAATGCTGTATAACCGAAAGCAATAAACCAGATAAAATCAGACATCCAGTTCAGCTGTGTGTTGTATTGTTTTATGAAGTAGATACAGTATATGGTGATGTTGTTTGTAAATCTAAGATTGGACATGTAGAAAACATTTTAAGATCTTGAATTTCTTTTGGGGTGTTTTAAAAAACTTTCTAAGGCCTGCAGAATATGCAAGGTTGCTTGTGATTTTGCCTGTTCACCATTCATTCGGACCTTCTGACATCTATTCATTAATGCATCTATCTACCTGTAAGTCACAATCCCTACCTGTCTTACTGTCCATCCCCTCTTCTGTCCATCAGTCTGCAGTTTATCTGGTTGACTTTGGGAGTAACTCGTCTTCTGTCTTTGCATATTTTCCTAACAGATCAGTGACGTCTGTTTTGTTGAATTTCAGACTTAGAATTTGCCTGTTCAGATGTACTCTGAGAACTAAATTTTAAAGAACCATTTGAAGGGTATAATCTTCTTATGTTCTCCCTCATTGAAACTCTGTGAGGCTTCACCCAATGCTGAGTCATCCCGCTAGCCGACATCCTTGAATGATCATGCACACGCACAAATGCGCGCACTAAGTAGTGGAGTTTCATGATGCATCATTAAGCTGCTTTTCTGAAAGTCATGCTGCCTTGCCGCTTCTCAAGCTTTTGATGTGTACTTCCTCTTTGGACCTGTTATTAACTTTCTCTTTTTCTCTTTTAACTTTCTCTTTTTATCTGCTCCAGGTGGAACCAAACACCAAGCTTTTTCCTGCCGTGTTTGTGCGACCCACCAGCCCTAATCTTTTTCAGTTCGAGCTGGCTAAAATAAAGGTAGATGTCCCCTATTTCTTCCATTACAACAGCCTTGTTCCATGTATGGTGTCTACAATACCATAACAATATGCAAGAAAGTAGTCAAAATCCTTATCATTTTAACCTTATTCTACCTCACACTGTGATGTACACCCTCCAGCTAGGTCCACTAGAAAATGTTTTTGCATGCTAATGTCTGCACTGAAGAATACTGATAGCTTCACCAACAACATGAGTAATTGTGCCAGGTGTTTGGAGGGAGAAGATTGTGTGACTAAGCAAGAAAGGCAGCACTGACACAATAAACATGACAAATAACTCTCAGACAGATTGGGACTGTCTTCTTCTTAAGAATAATGACAGCGCCATTTGTTGAAGCAGTTCAGAATTACATTCTGTTCCACAGCAGGAAGTAGTGTGTCTTTTTTTTTTTTAAGAGTGTGGAGGTAGTGTACAAAGACTTTTAACTGTTTGTTAAAAAGTAATATTCCTTTAATCACTCCATCCATGTTTGTTTGCCCTCTTCAGAACGCCATGCCTCTGTCATCAGCCATCTTTAAGAGTGAACATAAGAACCCGGTGCCCCAGTGTCCACCCCGTCTAGATGTCCAGACCATCAATGCTGTGCTGTGGAGCCGCATGCCTAACATCTTCCTGAAGGTGGAAACAGCCAGGGTCAATGAGAGACACGGCTGGGTGGTCCAGTGTGTGGAGCCCCTGCAGATGTTGGCTGTACACATACCTGAGGAGAACAGGTATAGTACAGAAAACCAAACTTCATAGAATAACAACTCCACAGGGCTACTAGAGGTCCAAAACTCCACAGGGAACCTTAAACGAATCACAACCCTTATTTTATTATCCTGTGTGATAAATAACACCTCTAAATAGACAAAATCAGAATGTGTTGTGTCCATGCTAATCCTCTCTCACTTCTTTTCAAAGATGTGTCGACATCATGGAGCTGTCGGAGCAGGAGGACATGAGGACGTTTCACTACCACACCTTGAAGCTCTACTGTGCCCTCTGCGCTCTGGGCAACACCCGTGTGGCCCATGCTCTCTGCAGCCACCTGGACCAATCACAGCTCTTATACACCATCGACAATCAGTACCTGTCAGGCATGTTACGCGAGGGCTTCTACAATGTCCTGATCAGCATCCACCTGGAGACAGCCAAAGAGGCACGACTCATGATGAAAGACGAGTTTATCATCCCGGTCACGGCTGAGACGCGCTCCATTCGTCTCTTCTCCGATGCTTCCAAAAAGCACCTCCCGCCTGGGGTGGGCCTTAGTACTTCGCTCAAACCCCGTCTCAACTTTGCTCCGCCATGTTTCATCAGTACCAAACGGGAGCAACATCTCTATAGTCCCCAAATCCCACTGGATGCATTGAAGGAGAAAGCAAATTTAATGTTGACAGAGGCTGTTCAGGGTGGAGGGCACCACATCCGAGATCCTGTAGGAGGAGGTGTGGAGTACCAGTTTGTGCCAATCTTGAAACTCATTAGCACCTTGCTGACTATGGGTGTGCTCGGGAGTGAGGACGTTCATCAGATCTTGCTGCTCATTGATCCAAATGTTTTCAGAGAGACACGTGAGGAGGCAGTTACAGGGGCCACAGACAAAGAAGGACTTACAGGGACAGAGGATAAGGCCGTGGAAGCTGGAGAGGAGGAGACAGCCAAGGAGGCTAAACAGCCAATGAAAGGACTGCTGGAGAAGAGGCTGCCTGAGCCCGTCAAACGACAGGTAATATTGAGCACATAGGAACAGTTGTGGTGTCATCTTTTATGTGTTAAACCATAATGTAAACCACTGAAGGTAAATCACCAAAACATCAACAAACAACAAGTCAATGAACATCGTCATCTACAATACACATGAAACATAAAATGATTGCCTCGTATTGAACTAATGATCTCTTGGGTAAAAATGTCTCTTTAGTAAGTGGGCTAATGTGAAGCCATAAGTTTGCATGTATTCTTAACAGACTTGCTCGAAACAGCATGCCGGTGATGCATGTATTTGTTGTTTGTCTCCTCCCCTTGTCGGTTCCCCAGATGTGCGAGCTGCTTCATTATTTCTGCGACTGCGAGTTGAAGCACCGCATCGAGGCCATCGTGTCCTTCTCCGACAAATTCGTCTCCAAGCTGCAGTACAACCAGAAGTTCCGCTACAACGAGCTGATGCTGGCCCTCAACATGTCTGCTGCTGTCACTGCAAAGAAGACCAAAGAGTTCAGATCACCTCCTCAAGAACAGGTGAGATGAGGTCATAGTAACTGCAGGGCCACTGGGAAGGAATGAAAAGTGGCCAGAAACACTGATGTAACTGTTTGAGTTACACTCATTTACCAATTCTCAATATCTAAGGAAGTGGGGCCCTTTTGTAAAGGCCAATAGTGCTTCTAGGTTTGTTAAAATATTTTTACTGTACATTTAATAAATCAAAACCAGGCAACATTTATATTAAATCCATTTATATTTTATAAATTATATGATATAAGAATTAGATTATATTGTTATATTTTCAAACAAATCAAAATAGAATGTAAGAAACATTAAAATCTTCATATTAGTAACGCAACACATTTTGAACACATTTATTTTATTAGCATAATTAAAGAGGTACTGCACACTTGATGTGACATTTCATGGTTTGAAAATGGCTCAATATGCCATCTACTTTTTTCACCCCTAAACCTACAAAGGCCAAAGCTGTCATAGAGTCAACCAGTTGGGACCGATCTCCGTCATGAAATTTATATGAAAAAAGACTCTAATCAGTGTCAGTCAGTCCCCGGTGTCCCCTGACCCACACACTACGTAGCCACGAGGCCACACCTATAATAGGTGTCGTTGTTCCCTCACTCGTTGCATTTTTTTTATTGCTGGGAGGGAGAATTTCAGTGTGGAGTTGCACTCTAAAGGCCCCACACCCCTACACAGGTGTTTTCACTTATCCTGGCTGATTAGACCTCTGCTCAGGTTAAGGGTGGGCATAAGAATAAAAAAAGTGTGCTTTGTCCCACCCTCACAGGTGCAACAAAGGTAATTGGAGAGGGAGCAACACACTTGCATACACTCCTGAGAAGAGGGCTAATTATCCAAAACAAATGAAATCACCTGTGTAGGTGTTCCATGGGTGTGCAGGGCCTTTAACTGTATTAATTGTTTATTGTTATGTATCTTCACAGAAACATAAATTGCTGATCCATTTATGATTGAGACTTAAAATTGATATTACTTCATAAATATCACACTGTATGTGACAAAT
This sequence comes from Nannoperca australis, assembly GCA_036023655.1. NCBI lineage: Eukaryota > Metazoa > Chordata > Actinopteri > Centrarchiformes > Percichthyidae > Nannoperca > Nannoperca australis. The sequence continues at coordinate 16,494 of JAVQJD010011652.1, forward strand.
GACCAGGGGATGTGGTAGGGGTGCACATGGAGGCGTACCATTAAAATGAAATGCTATGAAAGGATGCCGTGGTTTAAACGTTTTGGTTACATTAGTTTAGTTACAGTGTTGTGACGTCTTTACCCCGGCAGTTTCAGAATAATTCACATCTCTGGTAATAGGATTCTAATAACTCTCACATGTCTGCCATGTGACCTTATTGATACAGATATGATGTTAAGGTTCATATTACCCCCAGAGGGTAAATGCAGGGAAGTGTGCATTGGTTAGAACTGATAAATCTTACAATAAAGTACGCATGAATCTATTATTACTGACCACAAAGAAAGCCTGCAGGCTCACTGCTTCAAATTATGCGTGTGACTAGATAATTCAAGGGGAGATGTTACATAACTTCTGTAATTTTCCACATACATGGCTATATTCTCTCCCCACCCTTAGATTCCCTTTTTAGTTTTTGTCATTGAATTTGCTCTTTTTGGTTTCAAAGCTCAGAGTGAATGAGAAGTGGTCCTTGATTCAAATGTTTTCGAAAGCACTCTCTTTGCATCGAACAAAGCCTCAAGGCGAATTCATCCTTCTTGTCTGTGGTGTCATTGCTCCAGCGAGAGTGCACACTTGACTGCGAGAGCACACACATACAGTATCCCTTTTAAAGGGTCACAGCTGGAGATAGAGTTCAGCGCTTCAAAACTACTTTAATGACTTGTCATAGTGTCCTTCAGTCTGTGAGTGGTGAGGGAGAATTAGCCATGTGAGCTGTTTTTTCCCCCCTTTGAATCCTACAATGTTCAGATTGTTTTTTGAAGTTAAAGAAGTGACGAATTACCAGAGATTTTACTATGCATGTGTCTGCTTTTATGTTTACACATATTTTAGATCAACATGCTACTGACCTTCAGTGTGGGCGAGGACTGTCCGTGTCCAACAAACATCCAAGAGGAACTATATGACTTTCACAACCAGCTGCAGCTCCACTGTGGTGAGAAGCAGACCCTTTAAAAACCTCCATGAGCTGCTTTATAGGTTATATTTTTCATGAAACATGCATTATTGTACCTAACTTACAACTTACAATTATCTTATATTGCTTCCATTAATTGTAGAATTTATTACAGATATTTAAGCATGGATGCAAAAACAAAATAGGGGAAAGAAATCATCGGCTTTCAAATGGAAAATCTAGAAAACCAATAGAGTAATTGTGCTTTTTGCATCTCTTTCTTGAGCTGCTATTGTGTCATCATCAGCTACATTTTACCAGTATTTGCTCTCAGAAATGCTTTCTGTTTCCCTCTCTGCATCTCCCTCTCTCTCTTTCGGCAGAGGAATTATAGTTCAGTGCCTCTCAGATTGCTCTGACATCTTGATGTTTTGATAAATAATTGAATTGCCCAACCCTCTGTGGTATAACCGATCTAATAGCAGTTTCAGCCATACCACATAGCGCCGATCTGTCATGGCACCCTGCACATAGACAATAATAAAATAAATGACTTGAAATTGCCAAGAAATAGGAGATACTGTACATTCCATACAACACATCATACACATGACATGTCTACTAACCCTACTACTTTTTTTTTTACTAACAGGAAGCTGCACTTGGCAGAGATATTGCTGTAATATGCTCCATGTATATAATATGTTTCTCTGTTTGTGTTGTGCAGGAATCCCAATGGAGGAAGACAAAGACGAGCAAGATACATCTATCAAAGGTCGCCTCCTAATGCTGGTGAACAAGATCAAAGGCCAGTCTCACAAAGCAGAGGAGCCCACAGAGAAGGAGCAAGCTGCACCATGTGAGGAAGTGACTGTTTTTATAGTTTTACATAATAACATTAAAGCTGGCTGATAAACTCATTTCTGATTGGCTGAAGGATGCGGATTGAAGCTTTTTCATAAATTCTTGGGCTCACATTTAATTTTAGATCAATATTCATATTCTAGAAAGCGTTGATCCAATTGTGGCCTTTACATAGTATGCTATGTAATCATAGCAACATACTGAAACATTAACAAGATTAGTAAACAGTTAAAGCTTTGGGAACGGCAAACATTTTCTTTATAAGTTCAAATGTCCAAAACTTGCAAAGAAAAATGTATCCTTGAGCGAGACACTGAAGTTGTTGTGTTCTGTTTCTATACTGCTTGTACAACATTTGTTACTTTCCTGTAAAAGCACAAGCTCACACACACCTTATTCATACACCCTCCCGCTACATTCTGTTCGTTTATGGTCCCTTTCACCTCTTTTTTGTACGAGCTCTCTGTCTGTGCTCCCACTTAGAGGGAGGCGAGAATTAAAAGCAAAGAGCTCCTGTATTGCAGCTCTAGCACCCTCAGCCTTGCCTCTATTTGTCAGCCGGTGTCATGTGGATTGAGTCACCGGGTGGCAGCCATTTCCATTTCAATTTCTTTTCAATTTCATTATGGTAATATGGAGTGAAGAGCGTCTTACTGCAGCCGCTCCGGGAGATGGGACAAGAGAGAGATGAGAGAAAAAACACTGGTGATAAAAACCTGATCCTTTACCTGATTAAACACATAGGCACTTATGTTCATGCATGGGCACAACTACACAATCACAAGCAACACACACAGGAACAAAAACCAACACAAACCGGGATGCCACAACAGTATGCATCCAGAACAAGTTGTATCTGCTATTCCAAGTACCACTTTGTGTAAGAGATTACCAATCAAGTCGCTGATTACAAATTATTAGTTAACCAACAGAAAATACATTCTACCTTGTTCTGTTGGCCTTCAGAGTAGAGAGCAGTGTGTTATTTGAAACTGCTTCTCACTGTTGGATCGTTCGAGTTTTATTTATTAACGTGTGTCTCCATTTATGGCAGCACTTTTTCTTTTATATATGACCTTTCTTGGGAATTACCCTGTTCTGGCAATAAAACAAGACACGTGTGTGTACCTTTAGTTGCTGAGATAGGGACTAACTAATGTGAAACAAGGTATTGTATTACCTCTGAAATCGCTTCTGAGAACCACCATACCATCTATGTCTATTCTTGAAAGCAATGCTGGCAACAAGAAGTGGCCAAATTACAGATGGATAAATTTGGCTGAAATATGTGTTGCTGAATCTCTCCACTGGGGTTAGATGTGACCCTGATGTGAAGCATATAAGACCACAAAATGATCTCCAAGGAGCAATGATGGATGAAAATAGAGGGGTGTGTATTTTTTCCTTAAAAGAGTGCTTTGGGTGGTGGTGTTGGTGGTGGTCTCTGCAGGGTGTTGTATAAGGGCTGATTGATTAGAAGGCTGGTTTGTGGTGGCGGCTGCAGTTCAGGAGCATCTACTTCTGTAGCAGCTGGAGGCGTCAGAAAGCGAGGGAGGGGAGGGAGTGGAATCATTTCAAATCTCTGCGGGCAAATTCTCTTATGCTAAAAGGGTTTTTTCTTTGAATGGGGATGTTTCATTTTTTCCCTTTCCCTGGCTTTTGCATAGTATATTAAGACACAGTGTCTGCCTATGTGGTTTATCTTCAACAAGAGCGTCCAAATACAAGATGTACAACAAAACAAAAAGAGTCTACAGCCAAATCATCTGCTCCGTGAAGCTGTACTTACAGTATAGTTAAATGCCAACATGCTAACATGCTCAATCTGACAATGCTAACATGCTTATTCTTAGCAGGTATTGTTTACAATGTGAACCATTTAGCATGTATTAGCACTAAACACAAAGTGCAGGTGAGCCTGATGGGAATGTCATAGTTTTGCAGACTTTTGGTCATAAACCAAAGTACAAAGTATATAAGAAGAGGGTTTGCAAGGAGGCAGGAGAATGGCAAGAGTGAAGATGACATGATGTAGTTTGTAGTATTACTGTTACTCCAGCCATAACTTCCCCTCCCGTCACATCATCTTGCTCAGTGAGACCCTGAAGATACAATAGGCGACGTTGTCGCAAAAGGGGCACAGAAATGGTTTTCCTCCTCTGATGAATGGTTCATCCACCACAATGTAATGCTCAGACATCATGACTTGCCTGGAAGAATTGTGTGTGTGAGAGCACAGGGATTGGGTGTGAACTCTCATACCATGAAAACCACTGGCTTCCATCAATGCAACACTACACCGGTCAGTCTGATTTGTTTGTTGGGGTGTAGTGAGGGGGAAGTGCTGGAGGAGTGTATTCGAGACAGTCAGACAGAAAGAGAGGGAAGGAACGAGTGTGTTTGATAGTGTGACAGAATGAGAGTCAGGTGTTGTGAAGCATCTTGGCTGAGAGGAAGAAATGTCACTTCTCATTTTGGAGCAAGCTGGTGCTTCTGCCCTTTCTCTGACACCCACGCAACTCTCTGAGGCAAGATCGGTTACCGCTGACTGTGACATTCTGCTGGCTCCCCACTCACCACACAAAACACACACGTACCCTTGCATTGATTGACAGCCTGGTGTCAAACAGTCTTTGGAGAATCAACAGATCCAATCAACCATGCAGACACAGGGGTCTTAAAAACACAATCACCTAATTGCAATACTTTTAAGGAAATCAATTGCATATAAATGGCTCAATCTTTTATGGCTCTGTGTTGTTTAATTGATGTCAGTCTCTCCTTTGTGTATTTATACCCAAATACACTCCCTTATACACTTATTAGGTACGCCTGTTCAACTGCTTAACGCAAATTTCAAATCAGCCAATCACATGGCAGCAACTCAATTCATTTAGGCATGTAGACATGGTCGAGATGATCTGCTGAAGTTCAACCTGAGCATCAGAATGGTAAAGAAAGGTAATTTAAGTGACTTTGAACGTGGCATGGTTGTTGGTGCCAGACAGGCTGGTCTGAGTATTTCAGATACTGCTGATCCACTGCGATTTTTACTCACAACCATCTCTAGGGTTTACAGAGAATGGTCCGAAAAAGAGAAAATATCCAGTAAGCAGCAGGTCTGTGAGCAAAAATGCCTTGTTGATGCCAGAGGTGACAGGAGAATGGCCAAGCTGGTTCAAGCTGATAGAAAGGCAACAGTAACTCAAATAACTTGTTACCAGTGTTGGGGAGTAACTAGTTACATGTAACGGCGTTACGTAATTAAATTACTAAATAAATGGAACTGTAATCCGTTACAGTTCCTAAGAAAAATATGTAATTAAATTACAGTTACTAATCAAAATGTTGGTGATTACAAAGACGTTACATCCAAATATATTCTTTCGGTAAAAGGATTATTCATTCT
>JAVQJD010011659.1:0-21892 GCA_036023655.1 Nannoperca australis
TAGTGGATGTGTTTGAAATTTGATTCATAAATATCGTTTATTAGATTATCAGTGTGTTTTTGCAGCGGTCTGTTCTCAAACTGTCTCAGCTCGTTTTCTCGAGATAACGGAATAATTAACTTGTGATCTCGAGATAACAAAGCTCGTTTTCTCGAGATAACGGAATAATTAAGTCGTGATCTCGAGATAACGGCATAAAAAAATTATTGCAAGCATGGCCGCTCTCGGCTTCCGTACGTAAGTGCTTAGCGCACAGCTACTTTATGTAAAGGTAGCTAAAGAACACAGGATGTTGTTCAATACAATACAGTATACCAAACAGGCAACTGCCACAGCACAAACATTTGCAATACTGCAGTGAGGTGTCAAACGCCTCACTAGCGCCTAGCTGCCTTCAGATGGTAAGAAACTTGGGCTGTGTCCGAAATCATTCACTACTCACTATCTGAGGGAGTTATGTAAAGCACTATATAGTGATCTTATTGGCAAAATGAAAAAAACAGAGAGACACATTTGGACTGTAACAGCAGCTGTTCAAACATTTGGACAGTAACAGCAGAATGTATCTGTACAGGACAGGACAGATACATCCTGTTAGATGTATCTGTAGGCTACCTGTAGTTTGCACACCAGGTTCGGATTGCTATGGCTGAAAAAACATTATTATTATTATTATCATCATCATCATCATCATCATCATCATCATCATCATCATCATCATCATCATCATCAAATTCAACAGCACAATATGTTTTTTAACAGATTAAACCTCCATTGGACAACATATAGCCTACAATCTAATGTTAAATATTACAATTACACAGAAACTGGCTCGAAAAACTGAGGACATCTCAGTCTCATGAGTAGATAACGTTACCTCTGAGTGGAAGAATGATTGAGACGCTGCTCAGTGGCAGATTCTTGTTCAGTGAGTTAACACAGTAGCACTGTACACACACTGAGCCAAAGAACGACTCAGCCACTGTTCAGCAATAGACTCTTGTTCAATTCAGTTTTATTTATATAGGGCCATATTATAACAAAGTTGTCAGGGCACTTTCATATAGAGCAGGTCAAGACCAACTCTTGTATTTACAAAGACCCAACAGTTCCACCATGAGCAACACTAGGAGACAGTGGCAAGAAAAAACTCCTTTTTAAAAGGTAGAGACCTCGAGCAGAACCTGAACCAGACTGTGGGTGGGCGCTCATCTGCCTTGACTAGTTTGGTAAAGAGAGAGAGAGAGAGAGAGAGAGGAGGAGGAGGAGGAAAGAGAACATACAATAGTACAGTTCCATATTGAGATACAAAGTAATGGTATTGATGTTAATATTAATAAAAATAATACTAATAGCAATATAATGATAGTAATACTAAGAATAAGACCAATAACAATAATAGCAACAGTGGCTGTTGAGCAGGAACGTGGAGGCAGCAGGTGCAACCATAGATCTGGACCCTTCAGCTCTGGAGGCAGAAATACCTGCAGAAATCACCAGAAGTAGAGGGGGGGGGAGCAAACATCTACAGGAAAGGGAAGACATTAAGTTATTAACAAGCAACAGTGGGAGAAGAGAGGAGCTCTGTGCATCCTAGGAAGTCTCCCGGCAGTCCAGGCCTATAACAGCATAACTAAGTGGGGCTCAGGGGTCACCTGAGTCAGTCCTACTATAAGCTTTATCGAAAAGGAAAGTCTTAAGCCTACTTTTAAATGTGAAGAGGGTCTATGCCTCCAGTAAACACACTGGGAGCTGGTTCACAATAGCAGTATACAAACAAACTGATCCAAAGAATGACTTCAGGTGCCCCCAATAATTTCTGAAGCTGGCCCTGTAGTGAACGAATCTTATTATACTAAGTTGTGCAGTATACATTAAGTTCTACTCAGACAAATCTCTTAGCAGCCCAGCTACCTTTTATTCTTATTTCAGGGCCAAGCGACGCCAAAACTCCGTAGGTCACAATGTCAAACTCCGTAGGAAGTGAGAGGATGTCTTTTAAAGAATGTGAGGACAACAGACCTAGTTCTTCCAGCTGACAGTTTGAAACTGACTTGATCAGCTGACTTCACTACGAGCTGATTGGCTGTTGAAACAGGTGATGTGCCTTATGTTCTAAAATCAGCCTTTGGCAATTTGAAAACCTGCTTTACAGGTGTTTGGGCTAGAAATCTTAACGTACTACAATGACATTTTAGACAATATGCCAAATCCTTTTCTTTTGCTTATAGCACTGTCCATGTGCCCAAAGCCAACTCCATGTAGAAATGGTTTTATCCCAGTTTGGTGTGTAAGAACTTGACTGTCCTGCACAGAGCCATGATCACTATCCCACCCAACGCATTTAGGATGAACTAGAGCTTCAACTGTGAGCCAGGCTCCAGCTACTGTAGCAAGAAATAATCCACCTGCAACAGAGGTGTAGGAGAGTTTCCAGCCCATAGCAGTGTAACTCTGGTTTTGCCAATAGGATTAAATGTGGACCGACATTACGGCTCAATTTCAAATATTGCAATAAATATGGCTTTCATCCAGGCCGTGTGGACAGTTTTTATGCCTGTAGGCAAGACAACAACTGGCTTGCACCATAAAAACCAGCCGCCATCACAACACCATCAACATCAGTTATAATGCCAACTACACTATACCCCCGCGGTGGGTATAGTTTGGTTGGCATTACTATTACTTACTTACTGGTGGGTATGCTTGATTGATAAAATCTATACACCGCTAATTCCCTTCAACAACACCACCACACAATGCATTATGCCTTGGCCTTTTTAGTTTGAAAGTGTCTACAGACAACATCACAGAAAGGCGTGGTCTGTTCCAACACCTTACTTTGATGTTGTGCTTAATATATTATAAAATAATACAATTTTATTAATGAATTCACAGCACAATCCAATAAGAAGAACATTTTAACAAGCTGGCTGCAGGTTTTATGCGGTCTGGTAGCAGGAAAGCCATAGATATTTACAACTGACCACATGACTTATATGAACAAGTGCCAGTGACTCTAATTTGTGTCATTCAGGTTCTGACTGTATCCAGTTCTGTGCCTCCTAAAGTTTCTGCAGCTCTGTCTGCTGCTGAGGAGGCCCAATGTTCCCTGGAGGACCTGATGCAGAGAGAGCAATTAATCTCCAACACATTGCACCAGGTAGAGACACACCCAAGTAGCAGAGGAAAAAATGCTAAATATTTTATTGTTACAAGTTTAAAAAAAATATTTAAGTTAAGTTTGAATATGTATCCTTGGATACAGTAGTTAGAGAAATTATTATATTAGAACAGTGTCCACTATACAATATATTATCTATTACCTGGTCTGCACTAGCTTAAATAAAACTAACAATTTCTATTTAAATCAGAAAATATAAAGTAAGAGACTAAGAAGATTTTATATATTATATACCCAAGCCGGGACAGTTACTTTTACAATTGGCATTGAAAACCAAAAGTATGTATTGACAGTGGTACTGAAAAATAAAGCACAGAATTAAAATTTCATATAATCTTGACATTTTTTGCATTCTGATTTTTTTTCAATTACAATTTTCATAGTTTTTCTTCATGCCACAGCTTTTTTTGGGTGTTTTTTTTTCCAATGTAAATGTTGTTCTGTCTTTCAGCATCTACAAAGGGCCCAGCCTTGGATGGAAAATCTTGGTCAGACGCTTAACCAAGTCGACGCCATAGAGAGACACATAAAATACCTACGGTGCCTTCAACATATAGAGGAACTCAGGTATTGTAAATGAGGGTAAAGGAATGAAAGACCAATGTAGAGGTTATATGGCTTTATGGATTCCAAAAATATGTAACAATTATTAATATCCCCAAAGAGGTATAGTATAGTGTTAACACATTCGTTGTTACAAAAAGATGAAGTGGAGTGATTACACTCACTTTAGGCTATCAGAAGTGAGTGTGAGTGCCAAAGAATGTTTACATTAAATATTAGAATTGAACTTTCATTAAATTCACCTCTGGGCACCACCCTTAAAGACGTGAAAATTATAGCCAATTGGCCAATGTTTGCCAATTAATAAATCAATCTTAAATCAAATATACCAAACTATTAATTTGGAACTCTGATAATTAAATGTCTAACTTCAACCAAAATAAAGATATCATTAATCTAGTAAAAATTGAAGAGTTTCGAAGTTCTGAATAGTAGAGGTTGGCAAAATTCACTCTTGTACATTAAATAGACCAGAATGTATATTCACAAGCATTTATTTATCAAATAATAAAAAGGTAAATCACACAACAGTTAAGCTAAGTAATATGTACTTAACTATACAAAAAGAGGTGTGTGTGTCTTTGTCTTTGATCTGTCTGTGTGAAGAGCAAGAACATGCGTGTTAGGCCAGAAACCAAAATAACATGTGAAGCATGAACTTTAAATCTCCTCTCCACGATTGTAGAGCCCAATTCCAAATGTATGTGTATGTATCAGTATAGGATAATGGTGCCAGGTTAGGAAAGAGGATGGTAGGTTTGCATGCAAGACCCGGTGTCTGTGTAAAACATAACGAACATCAACTTAGCTCTGTGACGGAGCCACTAACCTAAACAGATCACAACAATACAGCTCAGCAAATAAACAAAATCAATACATGTAACGTCACATTGATCAAATTTAAGGGACCAGTGCTTAGCCGTGTATCATTGCTATGCTAGCTAGAAATGTGCAGTTAGTTACCAGTTCGTGAGGAGAGGAATTCATTGGTGTCCTGCTGTGGAAAAACTCCTTTTAACATGCCCACCCAGGTTCTGGGTGGCATAGAGAGTTAAAGCAGGAGGAAAGAGAACATACAGAGGTACAATGCCACATCCAAAAACAGTGTTTAACATACAAGTATTATTTTTAGTCAAAATCCTGAGTCGAGCTGTGGTACAACATGTATATCAGACAAGATGCCCAGTGAACTGAAGACATTTATTTGGAGCAGTGGAAGGAGGTGTTGAGTTAGTTCCTGAAGTGGGTCTCAAATAAAAAACTTGTTGCTTGATTTAAGCTGTGATGAATGAGGAATACATGTAAAAATGAATTACACTTGCTAATGCAGAGTTAAGTATCCATGGAGATTAATTATTGGTCTCTTCAACATTGTTGTATCTCCCTGAGACTGTTTTTCCACATGCATAACGATTTGTCACCTGCATCACCCCAATCAGCATTTGAATATAATATGGATAAGCTATGTTCTAAAATGACCTTTTTAATAAGGGTTCTCCCTGTCTGTGTCTGCTGTGGGCTGACAAAAACAGTAATGTGTGAAGGGTTGTGTGCCTGCAGTGCTGCAGTTCAGCAGTGTCTGATGACCAGCAGTGTCTGGGAGGCCATACGTGCAGTAGACAGCATGGCTGCGCTGGACGCTGGACTGAACCAGTCTGGGTGTTATCACCTCCAGGACTTCCTCCGCGAAACACTTCACTTCTGGCACAAGATCATCAAAGATCGCTTGGCCAGGTATAACACACAAGACACATGCAAAGATACACTGTATCATTGTCTTATGTTCACTTTATGAGCTAAATTCTCCTCTCCAATTGTTTCATAGTGATGTTGAGAAAGTATTGACACAACTTCATTGGCCGATCATCTCCCCCCCTACTCAGCCACTGACACCTGCTGCCAATTGTCAGGAGATCAACAGCCAACTGGAGCTGCTTGTCACACAGCTGCTTGCCCTGCAGACTTCGTATCCTTCAGTTTTGACTTCTACACATCTAGTGTTCTGTACACATGATCTTCACACAAACACAAGCTCTGTCTCCTACAAATTGTATCAATATACAGCTAATTTGTGTTGGCTAATTGCTTTGGAGGTAATGTAATGCCACCCGGAATCTTTAGTCACACTAATGGTGTGGCTCTAGGGAGGGCAATATCTGTTGGTATGTCCAGAGTGAAATATCTTGCCAAAAGAAACGGATGGATTTACATGGAATTTTATGCAGACAGTCATTGTCCTCAAAACCTAGTGCCACCAGCAGGTCAAAGTTTTTCGTTATCCAATTAAATATCTTCACATTCACCAGATGGGTAAAACGGGGTATCCAAGTAAAACTTGAATACACCGTCTGGAAAGCACAAATGTTTGTATGTGTATGTATGTTTGTATGTATATTAGTTATTTTTGGTCAGAATGCCAGATTTTTTGAAACAAGATGTAGTTGTGTTTTTTACCTAACTACAGTTTTTTTTTCTTTTTAGAGTAATCCAGTGTGTTTTTAAAAAACTTTTTTTGGGGGGTTAAGATTTCATTTGGGTGTTGGTTGAACACTATTCTCCCCTTAGTTATGAACATGTGTCAAATACATAAATCAAAGCACATTTTGACAGTTTGCCTGATTATGAAATTCAGGAAGAAAAAGTAAGAAAGATAAGGTTGTTGTGGCTCTGAGGGAAATTGTCTCTTCCACTAATCACAGGGTTGACTGTTTAATACCTGGGTCTTCCTGTCCACATGTCAGTTTTCTTGTCAGCTCGCTGCTGTTGATCTATTTAAAACGTCTTGATATTCTTGAATGAAGATTAGTTGCAAACAATGCCTTTCACATACAATATGCATCTTACAACTGTTAAAGCACGAGTGGCATCAGTGTGTATGTAACAGTAGATAGAAAGTAGAGGGTGATAGGGTAATGACATAAAATAGGTCCTCAGCAAAATCTGAAATGAGGAAGATGTGGGTTTGGTGCTCTAGTGTTTGATTTCTTTAACTTCCATTGGCAGTGATGACCTCATATCACAGAGGGCTTTGGCCTCTTGTGTACCCTCTACCCAGTCTGTTTCTTCGGCCACACCTCTGTCCCAAGCTCCTCCCCTCTGTCTTCCCATCCAGATCTTGCTAATGCCACTTAGCAGGAGGTTCAGATACCACTTCTATGGGAATCGACAGACCAACTCCCTCAGCAAGGTCTCTCACACACTGCATATACACACGTGCAAACACTCATAAATGTCAGACTTGCACTTTGCACAAGTTTATACACACCACTGAAAAAAAATGGACCAACATTCAGTTGATGTGTATACTTAAACATGTCACAGCTGTGACTCAGGAGGTAGCATATCGTCTATTAATCCCAGGGTTGGTGGTTTGATCCCCGGTTCCTCCTGTCCACATGTCGAAGTGTCCTTGGGCAACCCCCACACTTTTCCAACATCGTAATTTGTGGAAGACTTCATCTGACCATTTCTCTAACTTTCTGAAACCGATAATATGACATTCCCATTCACTGGTCAGCTGTAAAGAGGGGTGAAAGGAACAACAAAGTGCTAAACTATGAATGCCCTCCACAAGAGTCTGCACTTTTAACCCAGTGTTTAAATGACCCTTAGGGCTGTTGGAACAGCCTGACCCTAAGTTCTTACACACACACTTGACTAATCTTTGAATTTTTGGACTTTACTCAGATTCTGACAAACTGTAATTTTTACTTCTGCAAGGTCAGGGAATTGGATCAGAGATAGAGACTAGTTGTCCCCACAGAGGACAAAAATAGAAAACTATCATCTGACAAAATAATTGTTATAGCTTTTCAACCATAATCTCCTCCTCTATTTGTGCATTTTTCAGCCAGAGTGGTACCTCACACAGGTTCTGATGTGGATGGGTAACAGCTGTACCTTCATGGAGGAAAAGATTCAACCTATACTGGACAGAGCTGGGGACACCATCAATGCCAGGGTATGTCAAATTGAGATTGAAACCTTTATTTTTAGTGGCCATGTCAGTTAAGAGCAACATTTTCTTTCCACTGACTTTTCACTTTTTTGAAATGTAAAATCAATCAATCTTATGTGATGTGATGTCATACATTTTAAAACAATTGTGATTTGATTAGGAACAGTAATAATCCTACATGTTTAATATTAGATTTCATCAATGACTGAAAACCCTTCCATTCATGACATTGTGTTTATTAGAACATGTTTATGACATTTTATAATAATTCTAAAACCATAAGAAGTGTTACTGATGATACATTTCTATTGTCAGCTGGGCACAGTAATGTGTATGTGTATTTGCATATAGGTGGAGCTGTGTCGAGGCCTGTTGTCTCTAGTCCAGGAGAAGGTGGCCAGCGATGCTTCTAGGTTGCTGTACGATGATATGCTCTTCTGTCACTTGGTGGAGGAAGTGCTGCAATTTGAGAAGGAGTTACGAAGCAACCAGTCATACCCAGCAGTGCTACCTGGTCTGCTTCACCTCTTGCTTGAGGATGCAATCCTTCAGAAGTGGCTCACAGTGGAAAAGAAGAGTAAGTATGAGCGTACTGCACAAGTTAATGTTCAGCTGAGTGTTATTGTTCACTTCCATTTTTGCATCAGTGTGATTAACAATCGAAAACACATTTAAGTTATTCCATTATTATAAAGTCAGTTTATTATTAGGCTGCCAACCTTTCTCACACTGCAGCTATACCACTGGACTGTAGTAATATCAGAAAAGACAAGTATGAGACAGTACTTTCACATGCTAATTGGGGCCTTTATTTCATGAATTGAGCCTCAGCGAATGGGGGGGGGTGACATGAATATATATATAACATGAATATATATTTTAATGAAATCTTTGCTACCCAACTTACCCAATCATTTTATATTAACATGTATAAAACTATCTACATCTTAATTAATTAGGGATGTATTGATCAGATTTTTCATACTCAAGGTCCTGTTCAAAGCTATTAGGCTTAAATTATTGATGTGATATGAATAGAAGTTAAACTGGTAGAATCTGACTAGAACAGCCTGTCTACCCGTGGTTTTACAGAGTGGAGGCTTTTCCTGCACAAAAGATCTTTGGATACAGACGCTGGCTTGCAGAGAGCACATAAACCACAAAGTTTAATTTTGGCATGTTATCAGATCAGTCACGGAGTTAACGTTAGCAACAACTGATATGACCTTCTGCTGATGCCGCTTGTCATCAGATCTTTGGGATTTCTCTTACTTTTTTTTAAAGACTCAGTAATACCCCAAAAATAATGATCAAGGGCAAACAGAAGCACAGCTGTTTCAGGAAATTAAACAAAAAAATTGTTTTTTGACTATTTGACTAAGACTTAATAACATTAATAACAACAACCACTTGTACGAAGTAACATCCATGGAACGGCACCCCCTGGAGTCACATGTTACAGTGGTCACAAAATATAACACCAACTAAAAATGAGAAGCTACCTGAATGTTTTGTACCCTGCTCTTTGCTAATGAGAAAATGTTTGCGTCTGAGATTAGCAATTCAGTTGCTGTGTCTCCATTTGAACACTTCCATTAGTACACTTTTAAGTAGTACACCACTGTGCACTTACTGGAAATGACATTTGAAACATTTGCCAGTTTATTCGTCTTTCTAATGGAGAATTGCAACTCCTTTAATTGTTTATGGCATGTGAGTGAAACGTTGAACTGTAGAGCTTACAGTTAAACAGGGTTGAATTTTTTTACTCTTACTGGAAAAGCTCTGTTGAAAAGGCCAGATATCCATTTATATTTTCCCACACTGGATGCAACACCAGTTTTCACCCAGATTGTCAAATTTGTCTATAAAGATCAACAAATGCCTTCTGAAAAATGCAAATGTTTTATTAATAAATAAATAAATAATAAATATTTTGCCCACTCTCTCTACAGTGACGTGTTTTTATATCACTTATATATTTATATATGTATATCTATGTATACTTACTCACAGCTCTAGTAAATACTTAGATTGGTACTCTGTAAATCTACATTAAATGTTCACCTAAATCATCATTCTGGGACACCAATTAAAAAAAATTATAATTCATAAGGTAAATACAAATGATAGCTTATCATTCTACAGCTTTCTAATTTACAAGCGGATATCCACAAAACTCAAATGTCTCAAAAATGAGAGATCAGCATATCAACAGGAAAGTTTTAGTGAGATCACATAATATACAAACCAGCTAGAAGTCACTTGTTTAGATGTAGTCTGCATGTTCTTGGTAAGTTTGCTCAAGAACTGCTGAAAGAGCGTCATAACCCTCTATTTCTCTGCATACACAGTGGCAGTGGAGAAGATGGATGCCATGCTGTCTGCTGAGGGAGCCTGGAGCTCTCAGTACAAAGATATCAGTGATATGGATGAGCTGAAGGCTCCAGATTGTGCTGAGACTTTCATGACTCTGCTACAGGTCATCACAGGTAAGACTACTAATTTCAGCAATTCTGATTTCTCACTGTCAGTATGCTTTTTATTTGGAACAGTACTAAACATACTGTAATGTAATACAGCAGATGCTTGTTTTACTGTCATTTTTCATTTTCTCTATTTAAAATAAAGTAAAAGGAAATTGCAACATTGGGGTGAACTGTATTGAACCCAAAAAATCACGATGGGAATATTTTTCTGAATTATTCTTTTGCGTTGCCTCACAATACGTTTCTCTTTGATATGGTCAGATCTTAGCCTTCCTCTATGAATCAGACAGGATGAAGTGCCCTGAGATAACCTTGTTATGATATGGCGCCATACAAATAAAACTCAATTGAATTGATTATAATATAATGTTATGCATTATTCGCAGGCTAATTAACCTGGTTTTCTACACTATTATGACTGTGATTGTGAGTAAAGCCATCACATGGCTATAGCTTTGGTTGTTATTATTATTATTATCATTACTTACACTACTTTTTTGATGGGGGTAACACTGACTACATGCAGGGGTTGTGTGTGTGCATGCAGTGAATTGACATGCTTGACTGACTTATTTTGGTAAAAAAAAAAGGTGCAACTGAATCCAGGAGACTGGAAAAGGCTGTGTCATATATCATATATCATATATATCATACCAATCATATATCCACACTGACTCATACCCAGGCCACTAAAAATGTATCATAATATAAGGTATCTTGTTCCAATGAATACAGCATCTACTGATAGCTCTACAGATTGGCTAATTACTGAAAGCCGCAAGCCCCACCAAGAACCTCACATTTGGTTTTATACATATCGGTTCACTGTTTACCAAAGCCGTACTGATAACTTGTTTATCCATGGCCTGGATTTGATTGTTTTATGTGAAACATGGCTGAAACCAAATGTTTTCTTACCATTAATGGAGCTTTCCCACCTGACTAAACCGATGCCCGTGTTGCTCAGGCTACTAAATAATGCTGTCTGTTGCCAGTGTAACTACACCACAATAATATGAATATATTTGAAAAAAGAAAACCCCCCCCCAATGTAATAGTGAGCAACTCTGGGGAGCATTGTTTGTGCTTTTCCGAATAATGTATTTGGATTGTTGTACATCCTTAGTACAGAGATACCTTATAAACTGGACACACTAAAACATTTGCTCAACTAAATCCTTAATGTGGAGTTATCAGGTAAACGGTTATTATTGAGGTCTGACATGTAAGATGTCAAATGCATTTCCTCATAAAACAGGTGCAGAGAGCATTTTTTTAATATCCATGTTACCAGCAAGCTGTCTTCCTCTTCCCCACCTTCTACTTTCACATTTGTGTGTTTCTTGGTGCAACACCAAATGTTGATTTGGGGAATAGTGTGAATTCTTTGACAGGAATGTATATCATGTCAACAGCAAGCTTGTGGATGTGCATCCTTGTTTGCATACATTAGATACAAACATTACATTACATTACATTTAGGCATTTAGCAGACGCTTTTATCCAAAGTCCATGATTGAAAACAACAAGATATCTCATCAAACAGGGACATGCTCATAAAAACAGTACTCCATAGCTTTACGTGGTCAAAAGCTTCACAGGGTACCTGTGAAATAAGAACAAGCAAGCAAATTAATAATTATATTAACAAACATTCAGCATCACACTCACTGTAGTTTGTATTTTGATGTTATTAAACTCTGCATGTGCAATTTGGAGACAAAACAGCAAGATGGCTGCAGAGTGAGAGACTCACTTCTGAGAACTAATAACTGATAAACTGTTAGTTTTTCAGGAACAAATAAAATGTTCTCAATATAAGTCTTTAAGTGTTTTTTTTTGTCATCCTGCTGCATTCAGAGCGTTACCGGGCCTTACCATGTCCTTCAGCGCAACTGAAGTTTCTGGGGCTACAGAGAGAACTAGTGGATGACTTCCGCATACGACTCACCCAGGTAATAATGACAAAGACACTCTGGTCATACTACACTGGTTTTAATGAAGAAAAAAACTAATTTAATGTAGGCAGTAAGCTTTTCAGGAACACTGTTAAAGAAGGAAAGAGGAACTTGGCTAATGATTATGAGCAAAACCTTGAGGAAATCATGGTGAAAGAGACACTAGGGCTGGGCATTTCACCTGAAATTCATATCACAATTAAAAAGAACGGTGACAAACATTTATTGAAAATGTTTATCAACTCAAGGAAGAAACTCTCTTGTTGAAAGTTTCAAGCATGTTTTGAAGGTAAGTGTGATGGGGATATTGTACATTTACTATTTACATTAACTAGGTTGTGTATTGTAAGAATGGTAGGCATAACAAGCTACATGTTTTTGCTCAGTAAACAATCTTGTCTTTTTTAAATTGTAACTATGTATATACTGAAATCAACTGAAATATTTAAAGAGAGAAAGGGCGAGAGAAACATTAAAAAGACAGAGGTGGTTATTAAGGTGGTTATTTCTTTTTCCCCCCAGGTGATGAAGGAGGAGTCTCGCTGCCCGCTCGGTGCGCGTTATTGTGCCATCCTTAATGCTGTCAACTACATTTGTACCATTCTGGGAGACTGGGGAGACAATGTGGTATGTGGAGTTCATTAAATATATTTATTTTATTTACCATTTTTGCCACAGCAACAGCAGGATCTTGCTATGGATGGACAATACACAAGTACTCAGCTTCAAATCACATTTAATCATCCCTTTTTGCAGTCGACTGCATTACTTTTTTAAATCTATTGTTAATAGGTTGTATTATTTATAGGAAGAAAAACACGTTTTTGGAGAAATAACAGAAATGCTCTTTTTTTCTTTTGTCTGATTGGTTGACAGCAGCTTGCAAGCTGAGCTCAGGTACCAACAGGTCAAAAAGTGGTTTCAGATTGTTTCTCAAAGAGGAATCACAGGACATGCGATTTACAGTGCACATGTATGACAAGAAATTTCTGTTGGATTTTAACATTCATGTTGTTTACCCCTAATTTTGTACTCCAAATCTTTCATGCAAAAGGAAAACATCTGTATCGAATTAGGTAATACATTGTGTAGTTGGTTTATCAGAGTATCACAACATTGTAAATCACTGAATCTTTACAATTTTTACATAAAATGATCATTAAGTCTGCACCACTTCACACCAAAAGAAAGTGTAACATTAAAATATTAGAAATTATGTAGAGAATTTCTAACTAACTCTAAATATAGTACTGTATTTATACCAAAATAGATACAGTAAATATAGATACAGTAATGTAATGTAGAAAGAAATTTCACACAGAAGTTTGTGGTTATTTTGCAACGGTATGGTCACCATAAATACTAACCAACCTAGGAGAGGAGTGAATAACATTGAGCTTCCTCAAGAAAATGCAATTTTGCTGGTAAGGCACTGACAGGGCCAAAACGTAAGCCAAAATAATCCAAACATCTCAAATTTTAAATGTTGTCTAAACACATGCAGCTGCACAAGAAGGACTTTGCTTAAAGTCTGAAATTCATAGAATTATGATTTGATTTAGAAACTGTCAAACACTAAATAAAGAATGGTGCAAAGGTTCAATCTCAGCCTTATATAGTTACAGTTTTGAAACGTTGACACTTTTCAATCTGTGAATGAAAAAACTGCCCTATGTACCTTTTTACTAAAATATAGCCCTATAATTTTCATGTGAGAACAAGCTGCACTGAGCTACCAGAGGACAGCCAGAAGAGGGTGACATGTTTACCTTCTCACTCATAGTAATTTGTTGTTCCTTTATTCTTTCTTCAGTTTTTCCTACAGCTGCAGCAGGCTGCAGTTTCTCTTGGTGAGGAAGTGTTACTGGGGGGCCTGGGGGTGATGGAGGTGGGTCGTCTGGCTTCTCTGGAGGGCTCTCTATTTGAAGGTCTATTGGCGTTGTTGGACAGACTTAAAGGAGATATGATGGGAAGACTACTGGAATGGACCATGAGAGAAATCGCTGAAAAATCTAAACCATACTGCCAAGATAGGTAAGACCAAAAGCCTGTTCATGATTATCATATTAATTGGTGTTTTAAAGCTGCTTATTAGCAGGTTAGGACAGACTATATCCTTAGAAAACCCTGCAGTGGGTATGATTAAGACACTATAATCACAAATGCATAATGAGGTTTAACTGGCATGGAAGCATTGATAGTAACATATATGCAATTCACATTTGTTTTTGAGATTTTAATATTAACTTTTGAATAATAAATGCTTCTGGGATTGCTCAGTACATTGGTTGCACACGACTGCAGAGATGGGTTTGATTCCAGTAGTGGAACCTCTGGCGCAAACCTTCCATTTATTTAACTATCCTGCCTTATGCATAATGCAAAGTTTTATGACCCCTATTTAGCCAATCAATGCCCACTAGTTGTCTAACGCCTGCCCCATGCCCTTATGTCCCCATTTCCTCACCCACTCCGCTCACCTCTCTCCTCGGGAAAAGCTGAAAGTATCCAAAAACCCTTTTGGAACCAGAATCGACAAGATAAAATATCATGATGATTGATGTTGAGCCAAGCAAGAAGTTTTTTCACGTGTTGTATTTTAAATTGAACCACTTATATACCAGGCCCAGAGACATGGGGGTTCCTGTGTATTGATATATGCTTCTGCAAAGAATTCTTCTTTGACAACCAGTGTTATCCAGTGTGGAGCTATGAGAATCACTGACAGCCTTCCTTACATACACTGGCTTGGGCAATCAGAGCTATGGGGGGGGGGGGGCTGCATACAGAAGAACACACACTGGGTGTTCTTCCATGTTGCAAAGAGCTCCACAGACACACCATCACCAAATGGATGGGATGGTTAACAATGTACATATGTATTCAAATGTCATATGTACATATGGGGCATATGTGACATTTGCTAAACTCCTAGAGTTTGGATGGGGCTGCACAAAAGTAAGCCCTTCTAATCATTCTGTTTCACCGCAATTCATATTCAAAGTCATTATTTGATTTAAGTAAAATTTATTGTGACTTGTGTGTGATGTGTTTTGTAAAGTGGTGAGATTTACTTTCTCACAGTACTTGCTTATTCCCAGAGTAGCATAGTGTACATCTGTATGTGATCATGATGCTGCCCATTTGACCCCCTCCACCACTGATGAAGGTGATGACCAGTATTTGGGTGGTGATGGGTGTCTGCGGGTGTCACAAATGGAACTGATTCACCAAAAGTTGATAGGCTACGTTCTAGACAACCATCTCACCATGTCATGCAGTAATTATCTTTCGTTACTAATAAAATTAACAATGGCTCTGTTCTATTCAAGTGTAAGGCATGATATAATGACAGTAAGCCAGCATGCACAACACAGAAACAGCTAAATGGAATTCATCATCATTATTTACACCCTTTGGTTTTCCATTCGGTGACATGCCTTTTTGAAAAAAGCTCATTAATGAAGCTGTTTTGACGACTGTGTCCACTAGGTGTCGCAGTACGATGTGAGCAAGTCAAAAGAAAGAGTCAATGGGGTCACAAGCTTTATTGTCTCCCCTTATGCTATTTATAGTGCATCACAGGATAACTGTCTAAACTCCAATGCTCCATTGGTGAGGATAAAAAATATTTTTTTAATTTTAGTTTTAATGCAGGAAACCCACCAGAGAAAGGTTTAGTAGTAAATGCTAAACCCATAACAGGCTACAGTCTGTCTGTCATCCCTGATGAGCCTGGTTATTATCTCTGATCCTACTTTTTTCCCCCACTTTCCTTAAAACTGACCTTAATTTCTAATTTCAGAAATGCTTTACAAACTAGATAAGACTTGTCTTTTGGTTTTGGATTTCCTGTTTAATAGATTGTCCATTAAGACAAAAGCAAGAAAACATTCCTTTTCCTTTTCTTAAGGCCTTCAAAATCTGGGGGGGAAAGCGTTTTGTTTTCAAGATTGAATTAAATATTTGAACAAATAATACACAGACCCAAATGACACTCAGTAATAGTAAATGTTTCTTGCTGTAAAAGCATCCTGAGGATGTAATTTAGGACTGTTTGAGTCTATTCATTTTGAAAGAGTACTCATTCCTTTTGTCCATGCTAGCTGTGAAGCCATTCCTTCCTATTGGACTAAACTTTAAAAGTCAAAATCCATAGTGCTTGTTTTGTGCAATGCATTTTAAAATGTAGCCGAAACTTTGCTTCAGCCATCTAACCATCTAAGTTAGACCAATCAAGTGGGTGTTTTCCTGGTGGTCACATGTAGGATTGTTGCCGGCAATAAAGCTGTGAGCATCTGATGACTGTAGAAAGGATCACTTCACTGCCTGTATGTGACGTGACCAATAACTCTTTCCATGTATTATTATTATTATTATTATTATTATTATATTGTATTAGTAGAATTGTAGCAAGATAGACTTGATAAACTACGAACATGTCCAATGTTGAATCACTATAACCAGTATACTCAACCTCTCCCTGGAACAGTCCATGGTCCACACACACCTCAAGAGGTCCCCTACTGTCCCACAATACCTTATTCCCCTTTGTACTCCCCTTTTGCGGAACATGACATTAATCTTAAATTCTGTTTTACACAATCATTGTTCTAAAGTATGTGCTTTAGATTGTGGTGCTTGAAAAGGTTTGCAGGTTTGCTAACGTCAAATTGCTCATTACTTTTAAATGTCTTTCTGATGTTTTTCTTTGCCTATGTGAAGCACTTTGAACTGTGCTTAAAATGTGCTGTATACATAAAGCTGCCTTGCTTTTCTTTTATACAAAGTCGTAGTTAGCTTAGTGTCACTTGACTCAAATGAAGCATTTCCGAGCTATATAAGTTCTATAACTGTTTTAGGAACTAGGGCTAGTCCCAGATGCTGACTGCCTAAAACCACACCAAGGAAGCTTGCAGAAGGAGACCGGTTTTAGTTTACAATACAGAAAGATTGCTGTAATTGTGCAGTAAGAAGTACAGATGCTTTTGTCCCTTGCATTGTTTTGAAGATTTTTCTTCCCATAGTTTTTGTTCTAGCAATTTTACTTACCAGAAGGGGCAAAGAATAAAGGTTACCATTGATTTATACTCTGTCTTTTCTTTAGGTGGTTGTCCCTACCATCCCAGCATGACCAGTCCACGATGTCCTTGTCCAGTTCAGCATGTCCATTGATGCTGTGTGTGAGGGACAGATTGTTGCACCTTCATCAGGTCCTGAGTATTTCTCTGTTTCAACTGGCCTGGCAGGGCCTGGCGGAGAGACTTGACAACCTTCTCTACCAGGATGTAAGAGATGAATACCGTTCCTGGCACCCTTTGTCACTTTGTTCAGTTCAGTTTTATTTATATAGTGCCAAACTATCATAACAAAGTTATCTCAGGACAGGGCAGTCATATTTAATGTACGATCAAAAGGTCTACCCAAAAATGGCGCCCATGTGATCCTTTTATCTTTATAATAATGGAATTCCAGTGGTATTTCCATGCGCTCCACCTGTCTTGCAAAGGCTTCAGATGCCATCTTGTAGTTGCACACAACAACTACATCCCTTGAGAATACAAATGCAGTTGATGTAATGAGCCTCCCTGCGGGCAGCCACAGCCATTGTGGATCAAAGTCGAAGGTGATGATTACATAAACGTAACATTATGGCATTAACTGACAATTCCCCACAATGATCTGTAATGATCATGACTCGAATCATAAATAGTCTTTTTCTGAATAGTTTATAACAAATGCCCTTGATACTCTACATTTCCATGACACCATTTTGTAGTGTGCTGCTGGATTGCCAGTGACATAAATAACTCCCCAAAACAACTCACCTGCTTAAGTGGTATACTTCTTTTTTTATAGTGTTTGCTACTAAAAAGCTGACCCATGTGGTTTCCTAGCCATGCAGTTAGAATGGAACATTCTCAACACATCCATGTGTCTCTCTGTCAGGTGATCCTGTCAAATCATTTCAGTGATGGCGGGGCAGTTCAGCTTCAGTTCGACATGACCAGAAACCTATTTCCTCTGTTTGGTCACTACTGCAAAAGACCAGAGAACTTCTTTAAGCAGTAAGTTTTGTGTGTGTGTGTGTGTGTGTGTGTGTGTGTGTGTGTGTGTGGGTGTGTGTGTGTGGGGGTGGGTGTGTGGGTGTGGGGGTGGGTGTGTGGGTGTGTGGGTGTCCCTCCCAGGTGTACCTTCCCTGCGTGCTGCAGACAAAGAAGCGCTACGTGGGCTACATGTATGAGAGCCTTGACCAGAAGGAGCCTGTGTTTGACGCCAAAGGAATCGAGACGGTGCGTCGCGACGGCTGCCCCGCTGTTTCCAAGGTAACAGGCAAACCCACCCCCCTCCTCCCTCCCCTGTTTCACTGTGCTCTACACCAATCACAACCACGCCAGCTTTCTGCCCACTGTCGTTCACTCAGACGGCTTGGCAAGTGTCATTCAGGGGAAAGGGCCCTGTCTGCTCAGGGACATGGGTTTATGTCTAGACTAGAAATGTCTGTGGTCACTTTGTCACACATAGCCTCCTCTCGCCATCATATTGAAATATTATGTGATTAAACAACTACTAGCTCTCGTATTTGTGCTTTTGTTATATTTAATATGGCCGCTGTCGCTCTGTCCTGCCATCGATCTGTTCTCCCAAGATTCTGGAGCGTTCTATTAAGCTGCTGTTTGAGACTCGGGACATCAGCCAGGTGAAGCAGTTCGTGCAGCGGCAATGTGTGAAGGTTCTGGACGGCCGGGCGAGCATGCAGGACCTGACCTTCGCCAAGGAGTACCGGGGCAGCAGCTCGTACCGGCCCGGAGCCTGCGTGCCTGCCCTGGAGCTCACCAGGTGTGTGTGTGTGTGTGAATGCACATTGTTAGTGTGTATTTCTAGAGAAATCCCACAACAAAAGACAGAGGATGTCCTTACTTTCACTTGGATGAATATGTTTGTTGTGTGTGTGTATTGTCAACTACAGTTACAGTAGTCGGTGTGATCCAATTGCTCCTTACACACAGTGCTCATTGTCTGGCTGCAGTAGCCTGCATGTACAGTACCTGAGTCTGTTGCTAGGCAACCCAGCTCTTAATGGGTGAAAAAAAAATCTGAGTTGAGAATCAGAATCAGAAATACTTTATTAATCCTAGAAGGGAAATTGCTTTTTGATACAGTGAAGCAAATATTCAGCCTCATTCATGAGCACTAGTACAGTTTACCTCATGTATTTATCAATTGGCTCGATGTTTCAGTGTTTTATTTGAATGAATTGGCTTTTATATGAATTATTTGAGTCATTTACAGTAGAATGTACAATCTTTGACAGCGCTGCATTAGAGCCCAGGGCCTCACTTATAAAGGTGGCGTAGGCACGAAAGAAGAAAACTTTGTGAATGGATTTCCCCCGGGAGAGCAGGAACACCCTGATCACATTCACACAGGAAGCTGTAGTCTGACTCACAGTCATAAGGCCTTGCTCAAGGGTGGGGCTTCCCCCACCCACACTTATCCTGCCTGTCTGGGACTGAACCCATGACCTTCCAGTCACCCCCGCGGGCATCATTTAGAATTCATAAAGGGAATATTTCCACTTCCTGCATTGTTGATGTGAATTCTACGCTCAGCTTTCTAAAAGAGAACATGTTTGTGAAGTTAATTTGTGTTATGTTCGTCTCAGGCGTATGATGGCGTATGACCGTCGCCTGGAGCCGCGTGTAGGCGAGCGGGTGCCCTACGTGGTTGTGTACGGGATGCCCGGCGTGCCCCTCATCCAGCTGGTGCGTCGGCCCATGGAGGTGCTGCAGGACCACGGCCTCCGCCTCAATGCCACCTACTACATCACCAAGCAGATCCTGCCGCCGCTGGCCCGCATGTTCCAGCTGATCGGAGTGGACGTGTTCAGCTGGTACCAGGAGCTCCCCAGGGTGAGACGGGAAAGACTTTACTTTTTCATTTTCAGCAAATGATAATAAAGACAGAAACATCCGAATTAATTCCTTTTTGATCACCATCTATGTTTGACTGGGATCTGTGCTCTATATATAATGCTACATAAATACAACTGAAGTGATCAGCTTACTGTTGAAATCACAGACAGTATTGGTGTGTTGTTCCCTTCAATCAATCAAACAATGGAGAGAACAAAGGATGAGGAGCCAGTGAGCCTCATTAAACTGCAGCCTGCTGCCTCAGTCTCTGTGAGGTTCTGCTGAGACAGAGCACACATGCCATCTGCTGGTAGAGCTGAAGCAGAGTCCATCCCCATGTTGTTTCTGGTCCAATGGAATGATGCAGCGATGTCCGGTCATGAGGCTGTGGTTATCTTCTGCTGGATAATCTTGGAACTGTGACATCCATTTGAAGAACTGTCCCTTGTCTCTGCACACAGGTCCAGAAGGCATCCTGCTCTTTGGCAGTGGGTGGAGAGGAGGTGGGGAGAAAGGGAACCATTTCCCAGTACTTCACCACGCTCCACTGCCCTGTGTGTGACGAGCTAACCCAGCTAGGCGTGTGCTCACGGTGCCGTGCTGAGCCCCAGCAAGTCGCCGTCACGCTCTACCAGGACATGAGACAGTGGGAGAGTCAGCAAGACCAGCTGCTCAAGGTGAGACTGTTAGAAGTAGGGAGGAGGACTTTTAAAGGGTGAGTTAATGAAACGCCACAGATTACATCATGCAGGGCTAATCTTGTTAATGATGTGCTCACATCTCCACCCAACACTGCTGTAACAGCACTGTGAAAAGTGTAGCAGTGATGACGTCTATAGACTGGACAGCAATCACAGACCTGAAGTTGAGCCATTTTTCACCTATTAATATCAAAACGATTATTTCAATGAAATATAATAACTATCAGCATGTGGAAAGGCTGCTGTGTAAGAAGGTAGGTTTGAAACTTCAAAATCCTATGATTACACCATTCTGTGCCCATTATCAGTAAGAGTGCATTTTTATAATAAGAATGTTAGACCTCACCTCCTCAGTAAGGGCAACGTTTCTGCCCCCCCCTCAACTAAATCGCTGCTCCTTTGCTAGAAATGTTTCTAAGTTACGAGCTCTGTGAGAGTATTGTCAGGATGTTGGGGAGTAGTCATGTACATGCCAGCTGAGCTTAGTGTACATTTCCTTTAATAAAGTCAACTATATAATCACTCGAATATGCTTAGAATGTTGTCCTTTCAGGTGTATGTGAGTTAGTCTCAGCCAAACAACATTTTGTAGTAACATACAAGTGCCACAAGATCGCAGGAGCTCCATTTGTATGGGAACTGTTCCATAACAGCATCCTGCAAATGTTTCACAATGAGGAAATTATGAATATTATAAGAATAACATTACATACATACATACATAAATTGTATGTTACATCAGCCAAAAAGAAAACACCTCCCCAACTTCTTTAGTTAACAGTTTTTGTGAAGACGATAACATAAGATCATATTATAATAGAATTCACTGAAAGTCAATTATATGGAGTTAAAGATCTGAGCGGAAACATTCAACATGTTGAAACAAAACACTAGTAACTAATGTGGAGAGCAGATACACTGAGGACCATGTCAAACTGTATAGGTGTGAGGTGTCCCTCCACATTCTGTCTTCATACCGACCTTTGACCCAGTCTCCATGAGCTGGTTCCAGTCAGCTAGATAAGGCACCAGCAGCAGATACTGTCAAACGTAGCATAGCCTCAACGGTTAACTGTGTGTGTGTGTGTGTGTGTGTGTGTGTGTGTGTGTGTGTGTGTGTGT